>PVKA01011832.1:0-27114 GCA_004027165.1 Ctenomys sociabilis | reverse complement strand
AAAGAAAGGACTCAAATTGATGTATTTGGGAATGAAAAAGTAAAAAAACTAAAGACATTGTGAAAACTTCAAAGATCATCACTATCTACTTTTAAGTCTTTACCCTCATAAGTATGAAGATACAGAAGAAATGAACAGATTCCTAGATACTTATGAGTTACCAAAGCCTAATCATGGAGTTATAAAAATTCTGAATAACCCAGTATCAGTTAATGAAATTGAGAATAGTAGTAACCATTTTACATAGGCACACATACACAAAGTAACAAAGATAATTGTACAACTAATATCTACCAGTTCATTTAAAGGAACAGTGCTTATTCTGTTTGATCAATTTCTCATGCCTACATCTGGTAATCTGAGATACTACTTTGAAGATAACAGTGTATAATACAATGATCATTGCCAATCTCCTGTGTTCTTATTTTGAATTTCTGAATTGTTTTTATTTTTTAAATTCTCTACTAAAGAAAAATATAAGATTAAAAACTTACCAACAAAGAAAAAACCAAGTTCCTGCTAGATTCAAACTGAATTCTATAAAAAAAAATTAGAAAATATGTAATGCTAATACTCTTTATACTCTAATGAAATAGAAATGAGAGCAATCATCTTAACTCATTCTTGGAGGGAAACATTACCCTCACATCAAAACCAGAAAAAGAACTAACTGAAAAAGATAACTACAGGCCAATCTCCTCAATAAACATAGATGCAAACATCCTCAGTAAAATATTAGCAAACAGATTATAGCAAGTCATCAAGAAGATTATACACCATGACCAAATGGTATTCATCCCAAGAATTTAGAGATTGTTCCTAATATACAGATTATTATACGTAATAATTCACATTATCAGATCCACACACAAAACCACATGATCACCTCAACAGTTGCAGATAAAGCATTTGACAAAGTCCAACTCCCATTTATGATAAAAGCCATAGAGAAAATTAAAATAGATGTCTTTGCCTCAATCTGATAATATCCATCTATGATAGACCGATAGCCAACATCATGCTAAATGGAAAAATCTTGAAAGCTTTTACTCTAAAGTTAGGTACAAGATGAGGATATCCACCATTACCACTCCTATTCATTATAGTTTTTGTGTGTGTGTTAAAAGGGAAACATCAAGTTTAATTTAAAGGAAAAAACAACTAGATACTATTAACAAGAATGACAGAGCAAACCAACTCCTGAAAAAGTCAGTTCCTTGGTGAATATATGTAATAGAAAGCTAAAAGAAAAACAAAATGCTACTTAACTTAAAACGTTACAAGGTTTTTGCAGATCAACTCATTTCATTGGTGAATAAATCCCCTGGTATGAAATGTGTGTGCAGCCTTGTCTCCTGAACGTCTGGTGCAGTTAAACAGCCCAGTGTTGCAACACAGCAAAAAAATCCCATTTCAGCCAACTCTTAGTGGAGGGGCAACTAGCACAACACCGTCTCCCCGGACAAACAGCATTGGGATATTTCGTTTCACTGATTTGTGTCTCTCCTCATATGTCTCTTCATCAATTTCTATAGTGGTCACAGTTTCTTCCACATCTCCCAATATCATGTTTAAATGCTGATCACAAGAGTGTAATCTGCCTTGAAGCTCTTGGTCATTCCTCATTTTCACATAGATTTGAAAACATTAGCCAGAGTAATTAGACTAGAAAGAGAAATAAAAATAATAAGAACAGGAAATAAAGAAGTTAAACTATCCTTGATCACAGATGACATGATTATCTACACTGAAGACCCCAAAAGTCCACCAAAAGGCTTCTGGATTTAATAAGAAAATTCAGTAGCATAGCTGGATACAAAACTACACTCAAATGTCAAAAGCATTGATCTACACAAAAAATAAACTCACTAAGAGAAATTGCAGAAACCATACTCTCCAAAATAGCATTCAAAAAGATAAAATACTTAAGAACTGATCTAACAAAGGAGATAAAAGATCTACTACATTAAAATACACCATCCATTACATTCTATGCATTCAAAATTACAGGCTCTGAGAAGAGATTGAAGAGGATATCAGAAAATGGAAAAATATCCCTTGCTCATGAATAGGCAGGACCAACATTGTCAAAATGACCATACTCCCAAAAATGTTATACAGATTAAAAGTAATCCTGATCAAAATACCATTAACATACCTCACAGAACTGGTGAAAACATTCCTAAAACTTATTTAGAACCAGAAGAGATCTAGAATAGGCAAAGCAACCTGGGCAACAAAGGCAATTGACAAGACATCACAGTCCCTGACTTGAAATTATACTACATGGATGGAGAGATAGTGCAGAGGTCCAAGCAGCTGCTTGGCGAGTGAAAGGACCGAGTTCCATCCCATGTACCACATGCTGCACCTGCTGCAGAACCATGCACACCATGCCAGCCACTGAAACCAGGTGTGGTAGTTCACACCTGCAATCCCAGCATGGAGAGGCTGAGAGAAAAAACACAACTCTGAGTCCAAGCCACATAGCGAGACCCTGTACCGAATAAATAAATAAATAAAATTTATTTAAAAAGAAATTTTACTATGTATTCTGACAAATCTAAACAAAAAAAGGAATATAAATGAAGGATCATTTTGTTTCAAAATAGGGTAGATATACAGCTACTTTCTCTTAATTCAATGAGAAGAAAGATTTGTACTAATACTGTTTGGACAGGATATCATATCTATATCTTATATTATGAATAACCACTATGAAGACAATAATATGCAATGTATTAATTACTGAAACTGTCCTATTAATTGGTTTTGAAATTATCTCCTTGCTATTTGTTTCTCAAAAAAATTAGTAAAAAAAGAACTACCTTATCAGAATTTTACTTGAAAAAATATGATCTGAATATCTAGAGAACAAAATAGAACATGTAGACACAACTGCAAACACACTCAAGCACCTCAACTTTGAGGGTGCCAAACACGTTCACTGATATAAAGACAGCTTGTTTAACAAATGATGCTGCAAAAGCCCCTCACTGTATGCCAAGGACTAAAACTAGACCCATGTCTATGACTATGAATTAAACTAAAGTCAAAATGTATCACAGATCTAAATATTGAAATAGAAACACTAAACCTACTGAAAGGGAAAGTAGGTAGAAATCTTAAAGACACTGAAATAGGCAGAGAGTTCCTGAACAAAAACAAAATTGCATGGGAAATATTTCAAAGACTCAACAAATAAAATCTTATCTTATTAAAAAGTTTTGCACATCAAATGAAATATGCAACAGAATGAAAAGACAACCCACAGATTGGCAAGAAATTTTAGCCCCTCAGAGGGCTTCTATCTAGAACATATGAGTAATTAAAAAAAAGTCAGACCCTCTACATTCAAAGGCACAGTCCAAAAATGAGCATCTGAGATGAATACACATTTCTCAGATGAAGAAATACAAAGGGAAAATAAGTGTATGAAGAACAGTTCAGCAACATTGCTCATTTGAGAAATGCAAATTAAAACAGCACTGAATAAATGGAAAAAAAAAAACCAAAAAAAAAAAAAAAAAAACCAGCACTGAGATCCATCTCACCCCAGAAAGAATGGCTATCATCAAGCAATCAACCTATAACAAATTCTAGTAGGGGTGTGGGGGAAAAAAGGACCCCTTCTTCACTGTTGCTAAGAGTGAAAACTGGTAAGACTACTGTAAAAATCAGTATAGAGTTTCATCAAAAAGCTAGGATTAGAGGTCCCATTTGATCTAGCTATTCCTCTTGTGGGGCTCTTTCTAGAATAATTGAAATCAGCATACCACAGTTATGTATGCACACCCATGCTTAGAGCAGTACACTGCACAATATTAAAGCTGATCTTTCCTTGCTCATGCACCCACACCCTTGGAATACTGTGTAAACTACAAAGAAATAGCACTGTGTAGTCAACACTATTTTATAAGCACCTAGTGAGCAACTGATCATAACTAATTTACATGTGAAGCTTCCTGAGTTTGAATTCAGATTCACCTTTAAATAGACCTGTGACTTTGGAGAAATTATATAAGCTCCTCTGCTCCAGATTCCCAAATGCCAAATGGATATAATTACTACTTGGGTAATAAAGTTGATGTTAAAAATAAATGAGTTAATACATGTACAGTGTTTACAAGAATGTCAGGTACATGGTAAGAACAAATGTTAAATAGCACTTCATTAGGGTTTAATGAAAGAAAAATTTGGATGATTACTTTGAAGAATAACATATGGTGTGATGAAATCTCAATAAATTGGGAATTAAAATGTGAGTATTTTTATTCAGTATGAGTATTTAAAAATTTTCCTTTAGCTGGGCCTGGTTGCACACACCTATTATTCCAGCATTTGAGAGGCTGAGGCAGGAAGATTGTCATACTCCAGGCCAGCTTAGAGTATATAGTGAGATTCTATTTCAGATAAGATATTTCTTTCCCTCTAAGTATTGTCTTATGCTTTTCAAACAAATGTATTTTTTATTGAAATATCTTTTTTATTTATACAAAATCTTGTTATGCAGTTCATAGCAAATATCCCTCATAATAGAACATGCTATAGAATATTTTTCTTAGCTCATTAATGTTCTCATTGTTGATTAATTCACTTATGTATTATTGATTCAAACAATTGTACATTTATAATTAAACAGTTATATGCCTACTTTTATAACTATATAAAAAGATTTATGTATGTAGGTTTGTTTCCTATAGAAGAGTATTCTTTTAAAGTTATCCAAGACATCATCTTTATGATGTTGAAACATATTATTTAATTTTTATAAATTTAAATGTAAAACAGCAATTCTTTCAGGTAATGAACACAATTGTATTATGTAACACAAGGTCATATTGAAACATTAAGCAAGAAAACATATGTAATAAGGATGGTTGAACTGCAAATTACAACAGTAAGTCCCACATTTATTAGGGTAGTTTAATGAATTTCAATTAGAACACTTAATTGTATGTTTATTGCCATGGCATAAGTATACAATATTTTCACAACTGGATAAATTCACCTCCGCCCATTTATAGCTAATTGCTTGCACCTTACCACAGTGCTTAGAAAATGCTGACATGATTTCATTCTCTGTTATTTTAATATTTCTGTAACACTTTGATCCTCAATATTCTCATGTATCACTGCACATTTGATATTCATCAATGTTGATTCACTATCAGTAGTTCATTCTTTTGGGGGTATTTTTTAACTATTTCATTGAAAGCACACAGTAAAATTAATATATCCATTTTCCAGTTAATGAAAACTTGGAAAATTTCAAATTATAAGACTAAAATCACTAGAGGTTATTCTGTACAATTTTGCTGTGGACATAGGCTCCCATTTCTTTTGCACAAACACTCAGGAATGAGTCTTCTGGTCAAATACATAGTGGAGTTTAAATATGCTAATTTTCCAGGTTGCTTAAAGTAGCTGTGATTGACTACGCATGCGCACTGAAGAGCTGGGGGCATCCCCGTGGTGGGCATCTCCGTAGGCACATGTTAGGGTATGGTTTTCTCTCAAGTGAAGGTTTTATAGCTGATGCTTGTAAATTATTATAAACATAATTTGCATTTATTTAGGAATAATTATGTTCGGAACCTTTTCGTGTGCTTCTTATCTATGTCTCTTTTCTGCTTAAAGGTTGTATAGGTTTTATACCCTTTATTATTGGGTTATTTGTTTTCTTATTACTAGACTATAAAAGAGCTTTGTGATATAAATATCAGTCTTTTATCAGATTTTTATGAAGTACCACATGCTGACTTCCTTTTGTAGTTTACGCTTCTTATGTTTTAGCTAAAAAGTGTTGGCTTCAGTCAAGGTTGTAAGGCATTTTTTCCTCTGGATATTTTGTAGATTTATTTTTTACATTTAGATCTATGTTTTGGTTACTTTTCTCATAGATGAGACAAAATATGCAATACTCAAAATTAAAGGAGGAAAGGTTTATTTCAGCTCAGTTTGTAGAAGTGTCCAAAGTTATCTGGCTTCAAAGGCAGAGAGGCACACACAGGGTCATCATCGAGGAGAAATAATTCTTAGAAGACAGAAGGCAACAAAGCAGCAAATAGCAATCCAGAAGCAACAACCCTCACTATGTCCCTTGCATTCCACCTAGATTGCCTGCCCTTGTCATCTGTAGCATTCGTACGCATGGTGGGGGCACCATTAATCCTACCCGGAACTACGCCAAATCAATCAGTGGACTAACTTAGTAATCACACACCCTTGACCCCAGCCTCAAACATTTAATCTCTGTATCATACTCTCGCCCTGGCTAGCCTAGAAAAGTCCTATGAGTGCGTAAGCTTTTGAGAGGACACCTAGCTAATAGCCATAACAGTCCTTGACCTATTTAAATTATTTTTTTATCATGACAGGTAAGAAGAGTCAAGGTTCATCATTTTGGATATGAATATCCAATTATTTTAGGATTTTTTTCAAAGTAATTCTCAGAATTACTTTGGCATCTGTGTCAAAAAATCAATTTGCCATATTATTTTGAATATACTTCTGGATTTTCTATTTTGTGTATTGATCTATGTGCCTAATTTTTTGGCTTAAGACAGTCTCTTAACTAGAGCTTTAAACTGAGTCAGACAATGTGGGTCCTACAGCTTTATTCTATTTCAAAACCATTTAAACTATCCTAGTTCCATAGGATTCTCATGTAAGTTTTAGAGTTAGTCTATTGATTTCTACTAAACAAAAGCCTACTAGATATTTGGGATCATACTAAATCCACAAATAAATTAATAGAATTAACAGCCTAATAACACTGAGTCACTTAATCTCAACATGCACCTTCAATTTACTCTGCTACATTTCTCTCATCAATACCTTGTAGTTCCTAGTATTGCGAGTTTTGTTAGATTTACTTTTATTGCACATTTTGAGCCACATTAAGTGACATTCTTAAATTTTCAGTTTTAGTTGGGCATGGTGATGCATGACTGTAATTCCAGTGTTTGGGATGCTGAAACAGAAAGATTGTCATGAGTCTGAGGCCATCCTGAGCTACATGATGAGTCCAAGCCCAGCCTGAATGATGGAGTGAATCTGTGTCTCCAAAAAGAAAAAAAAATTTCCAATTTTAACTCACTTATTGCAAATCTGTAGAAATGCTATTAACTGGTATGCTGTCTTAATATCCTATAGCCTCACTAAGTTGAATTAGTTCTATCAACTTTATTATAAATATTTCTTTTCTACAATTATATATTTGTTAATAAGGACAATTTAGTTTGTTTTTCATCTATACTTGTTTAATGTTTATTTTACTTGTTTTTTACTCTAGTGAGTTTTTTCATTATATGTTGATGGGGTAGTAAAAGCAGCATCTTTCATTCCAATATCAAGGGAAAATAATTAGTCATTCACCATTAAGTATGGAATGATTTGTGAAATCTATAAATTGTAAAGAAACTGTTTACAAAGCTGAGAATGTTCCCATTAGTTCCAACTTTGGTTATGTGGTTTTGCACATTTTTAAAACCATAAAAGATGGTAAAATTTGTCTGATATTTTATCTTCCTCCACTGAAATGATCATGTGATTTTTATGTCTCCTCCAGCCTATTAATATATGGTGGATTAGACTGACTAATTTTCAAATAAGATTTATGTAGTTTACATTTCTATAATAAATACCATTTTGTTAGATTCTGATTTTTGTGTATTTCTAAATTCAATTTTTTTTCACAATTTTTGCTTTAGTATTTATGAGAAATCTTGGTTTATAGCACTGTCAAATAGATACATAGTATGGCCTAGGGAGATAGCTCAGTAGAATAAGCACTGGTCTGGCAAATGCAGGGGCCTGAGTTCAATCCCCAGAAAAAAATAAATAAATAAAGATACATAGTGAAAAATATGCATGTACCTTAAAGTTTCTTTATATGCACATTAAGAAAACTAAAAAGAGATAAATTAATTTTGATAGTTTTTCATTCTACATATTATCAATATTCACAACTCTATAGTGACTACATCTTAACAAAATATTGTGCATTTGTTTTGTCACTGAAAATCATTGAAATCTGGTATTTATTTTATATAACATTGTGTTAGTTTGGCTTTGCCGCATCTCAAGCATGTAAGAGGCCCCATGCCTCTTGGCTACAATATTGTATCATTTAGATGTGTAGTTTTCCTTTCATAACAGAGCCAAAGTAATATTTGCCTCATAAATGAGTTGGAAAATGCTTCTTCCCCTTATGTATTTTTCTGAAAGAATTCTGTGGATTTGGTATCATTTCTTCCTTACATGATTTATAGTTTGGTAGTTTAGCCATATGGACCTAAAGATTTGTTTGTTTGTTTGTTTAAAAGTATTTCATCAATTTCATTAATGAATATAGAATTTTTCCAATTATCAATTTTTTTCTCTACTGAACCAGAATCCAAGTAACTTTTCCATTCCATTTGAATACTTTTTACATTTCATTTGAATATCAAGTTTACTTGATATCATACTATTTCTTCACATACTGTTATAATATTTTTCAAATGTCTATGGAATTTATATTGATATCTTTTCTTTCATTTATGTTATTGTTAATTTTTTCCTGACATTTACTTATTTCTAATACTTTTCTGGTAGATACTTCTAATTTCACTTTTTATTTTTTTAATATATTTTGTTTTATAGAGAAGTTTTAATTTCACAGAAAAAAGGAAGATACAGATGTGTAAACTGTACCCCACACTAGCAGAACATGGTATTTGATAAGCAGTTAATTGATACATTATTATTAACCCAAGCTCATACTTATGTTAGACCATATATTGATATGGCATGTTTGTATAAAACATAATAACATGTATCTGTTCTATATTCCCACAAAATCATTTTGCTGCCCTAAAATCCCCCTGTGCTCCACTTATTTATTTATCTATCTATCCCTTCCTCCCTCATTAGCACATAATGCCTGTGAACTTTTCACTCTTCATCATTTTGACTTTTCTAGAATGTCAAGTATTTGGAATCAGACATAATCACTTTAGCCTGACTTGTTCACTTAGTAATTTGATTTTTTTTTCTTCTGCAGGCTTGTCATGGCTTGATAGCTCAATTCTTTTTCATATTGTATAATTATTCCATTGTACAAATAGACTGTTCACCTACTAAACAACTCCTCAGTTACACACGTTTTGCAATTATGAATATAGCTGCTATAAGTATCTTCATGTAAGTTTTTCCATGGCCAGAATAGTTCAACTTATTCAGGTAAATACCAATCACAGCATTGGTGTCTCAAGGTGAGAATATTTCATGAGCTCTGTAAAAAGCTGTCAGACTCTTTTAAAATGGCAGCACTGATTCTCATACCCCACAGCAAAGGATGAGCATGTCTACTGCTTCCTGTGCTCGACAGCATTTGCTGCTGTCAATATTCTGGGCTGTGGCTGATCATACAAGTATCTGAAGGCATGACTTAGTCTTATTTAGGCATCACATAATTGGCTAAGAAGCAATATTTTGAAGGAAATTGTACAGAATTTGCATTATTTCTTGTGTAAATGTTTGGTAGAATTCACAAGTGTACCCACCTGATGTGTTCTACTTTGAAGGGTATTAGTTATTAATTTAATTTATTTAGTATAAGATTGACTTTTTCTTACATACATTTTAAGAAATCATATCTTTAAATAGTTTACTTATTTATCCGAGTCATTAAGGGTGTGGAAATAGTATTCTGTTCATATTTTTGCTACACTTTTGCCATAGGTAGTTGCTCACATTCATCTTAAGTAATTTGTACCTGTGCTGTACACAAAATATCTTGATTCCTTTTTATGTTCCTTCCCCTCTCTTTAGTACTTCTTCCCCTCTTCATTTACAGAGCCTTGTTTCCATTTTTCCCTTGCATCCATTTTTGGAAATCCCCTTTCCCTTCTTCTCCTTCTTCCTCCCTGGAGCTCTCTTGTTCCTCTGCCCATTTGAACATGTTCTTCTTACATTCCAATATCTATCCTCCATTTGATTCCCTATTTGCCCTTAGAGTTTATCACACACGTGAAATGTGGTATTTAACCATTTGCCAGTCTGATTACTTAAATGTGAGTGATAACAATTGAATGTTTTTCATTAACTTTTATAATATAACAGGAAATTTAAAAATAACAATTTTATCAGGTTTATTCAGTATAGTTCAAATGACATCTGCTCAAAAATGCTTGGCATAATCAGTGGTCTAGTCAGACTGGGATGAACTCTTAAGTGGTTAGACTTGTGTTTATTATTCACATTGTTTAAAATTACAGCCTTGAGTTGCATCCATTTACCTAAAAATGACATGTAGTGCTCCATGGTATAGAAATACCACATTCTTCTATCCATTCATCTGTTGATTGACATATGAACTGCTTCCAAGATTTAGCTATTAGCAATTGTGCTGCTATAACCATCAGTGTGTATATATCACTATCTCATGGTGGTTTTAATTCTTTCAGGATGATAGAATTCATTATGAAAGTCCAATATAGAAGGAAGTAGCTGGATAAACCTAGTTTTAGTTTTCTGAGAAATCTCTGTTCTGATTTCCTTACTGGTAGCACCAATTTCCATTTCTTCCAACAATGGGAGAAGAATTCCTTTTCCAAGCCAGGCGTGGTGGCGCATGCCTGTAATCCCAGCACTCAGGAGGCTGAGACAGGAGGATTATTGTGAGTTCGAGATCAGCCTGAGCTCAAAGTTTGCTTAAGGCCAGCCTGAACTGCATAGTGAGACCCTGTCTCAAAAAGACAAAAAAAAAAAAAAAAAAAAAAAAGAATTCCTTTTCCTCCACAGCCTACCAGCATTTTTACTGGTTGATTTCTTAATGATTGCCTTTCTTTCTGGAGTGAGATATAATGTCAATGTTGCTTTAATTTGCATTTCTCAGTTGACCAGTGCTGTTGGGCATTTTTAATGTGTTTACTTGCTGTCTGTAGTTTATGTATGAATTATCTATCATTTCAGATATGCAAATGGGACCATATCTCTGAAATTGGATGGATCCGATTTGTTGAGTTGTTTATATATTCTAGGTATGAGACCTTTGTCTGTGAAATAATTAATAAAATTTATTTTCCATTCTATAAGTTGTGTCTTCACTCTGACGGTGGTATCTTTTTATGCAAAAGCTGTTTAATTTGGTGTAACTCAGTTGTAGATTTTTAAATTTTTTTTTGCACTACCAGGGATTGAACTCTCAACCTTATGCTGCCATGTAGGCACTTATGTTGCTGAGCTATCTCCCTAGCCCCCAGCAGTTCATTCTTTGCAATATTTGCCTTGAATTGGGGTTTAACTCATAATGTCTTTGCCTACCCCAATGTCTTCAAGAGTTTTACCTAGTATTTGGTGTTTCTTTTTGCTTGTTTGTTTAGTTAGTTAGTGAGTTAGTTGGTTTTTTTGAGACAAGTCTTTGCTATTAGTTTAGACTGGCTTTGAACTCACTATGTATCCCAGACAGATCTCAAACTTGCAGCTCCTCCTGCCTCAGCTTCAAGAGTGTGAGAATTACAGGTATGTGCTGGTACATTGGCTGGTTTTATATTTAGATTTTTTAGTCCATTTCATTTTTCATTTGCATGATGAGAGATAGGACTGTAGATTTAATTTTTGGCAATGTAGAAAGCAAGATTTCCCAGCATTAGTTGTTAAACAGGCTATATTTCTTCTAGTGTAGCTGTTGACCCCTTTGCCAGTGGTAAGGTAGCTGCTCATGCTTGGATTTGTTTGTGCATGTTCTATTCTGTTCCATTGCTAGCCAGGTCTGGTGTGTTTCTTGTTCTTTTCTTTCTTTGCTTCTTTCTTTCTCTCTCTCTCTCCATCCTTCCCTCCCATGCCAGTACCATGCACGTTTTATCATGGTGACACTTCACATGAGGGACTATAATGCTCCTTGCCTTACCCTTGTTAACCAGAGTTGCTCCTGCTCTTCTTCATCCTTCTAGTCTCATATGAATTTGGGAGTTGTTTTCTAGTTTTAGTTTGCTATTAGTGTGTGTATCACAGTTTTGGAAGTATGGTTATTTTCATGATATTGGTTCTGCCTATTAAAGAACTGGGAATATCTTTCCATTTTCTGATATTTCTTACTCTCTCCTTTTTCAGATTACAGAAGTTTGCTTTTAAATCCTTCATTATATTGATTCCTCAGTGTTTTGTTTTTCTTGATGGTGTTTGGAAATGTGTCATTTCTCTATTTTTTTCTCAGTGATTCTGTTTACAATATACAAGAATGATGTGAATTTTTAAGTTTTATTTTTATCCTGATATAGTATGGAATTTTCTTATTTCTTTTTTAGCAAACATGGTAAAGTTTATTTGAAAAAGTAAAAGTGAAGATGGAGGGGAAAACCTGGCTCTAAAAAGCAGGTTTGGGCCATGTAAAAGCAGAAAAAAAAGTGCACCCTGGAGAATGCAGAGCAGTATGTGGTGAGGAAATCCATCATAGCACACACTTCATGATTCGCCTCTCCTTCTATGCTGTCCTGATCTTCAGTAAACCCACATAAACCTCTACATCCAAATCCTAAACGACAGTACTGGAATCCTATGCCCCAGGCTGACATCAGATCTAGGCCATACTATTGAAAACTGGCTTGAGTTCCCATGAAAAATTGAAGTACAGGGTTTGGGTACTGTGCTGCTTGTGTGTTCTGAGATCTCATAATTGCCAGATCATACCTACTTCCCCGGCTCACTAAGCCATGCGCTAATCCCTTGTCTCATCCCCATCACCCCTGACACCAGGTGGAGTGGAAGTACTACTTTAACACTTCTGGAATTATTTGTGAGGTAAAAAAAGGTCAATGTCAGTCTGAGACAGTGGAGTGGTGGTCCAGATCTGGGGAGAAGAGACTGGTTTTAATGGTTCCTCAAGAACTCAGAATAAGACTAGAGTAATAAGGAACTGTAAGTCTTCCCTTTTTCTTCCCTATCAGCCTTGTGATGTCCCAAGGAGACTTCAGCCATGTCTCTTGCAGATATACAAACCTATATATTTCTCTGTGGGGTGCTGTGGGAGCGCAGGTCTGTGTCTTCTACAACTTCTTCAAGCTGGAAGAGATTATAGTGGGTGTGGCAAAGATCATTGAGAAGGGTCCCTTCCATTTTGACTTTAATTGGACAGCATTTGTCCCCTTTCTCCAAGTTGTTAAGAGCACTTAGCCTCCAGGACATTCAGTATGTGGTCCTTTTTGACCAGAAGCTATCAGACTCTGTTTCCATGCATTGCCTAGCCTATTGTAGCTGGCCAAGATTAATGAGCTAGTGTAAGAGTTTCATGATTTCTAGTTTACTTTTATATCAGAGAATGGAAATTATCTCCCCTAATATCTGAAATGGGCTCAAGTTTAGTGAGTTTTGGCCATGTTATGAATTCTCATTATTGCTATTGGCAGCAAACAAAGCCATGACTCAAGCGTCTTAGCAAAGTTTTGCAGAGCTCTCTTTAGGACCAGATTAGCTCTCCCTACCTTTCCAGAAGGTTGAGGGCACCATGTAGAATGGAGGTGTTACTTTAACACTTCTGGAGTTATTTGTGAGGTAAAAGAAGGTCAACTGTCAGTCTAAGACAGTGGGGTGGTCCAGGTCTGGGCAGCAGAGACTGGTTTTAATGGTTCCTCAGGAACTGAGACTAAGGCTAGAGTCTTAAGAGGTTATTAGCCTCCCCTTTTACTTCCCCATCAGCTTTGGGATTTCCCAAGGAGACTTCAGCCATGTGTCTTGGATGCCTTCTACAGTGCATGAATGTGACCTGTTTAAGAAGATAGACTGCCTCTAGCAATTTGTAGAATTGTAGGATTTCCTGTTTTTGCTTGGTTGATGATTATTTGTCATTCAGTCTCTGTTTCTCCAGATTCATGTACTGACATACTTGAAAGGCATATTTGGAGTCTGTATAGCTATTTAACCTTCTGCTTTTTCTTCATATTCATGCCCATATAAGAGCTATTTACTCTGCCTTTTGAGCAGAGGTTCCTGGAGGAAGAGATTTAGCTTAAATGACCTGTTGTGAACTGACAATGGCATAACCTTCCTTTCAATGGCTTTGGATGCAATAACTTTCATCAGTGAACCATATCTCTTCAGGGTCTTGTAGGGCCACAACACTGGTATTCTGCCTGCTTGCATAGGTCTGGGAGATACATCAAAAAAGCAGTAGCATGCATTTTATAATAACCTCAAGGATGCCTAAGACGTGGCCTGATATTAAGTGAACCATTTCCCTGATAAACAAAACCAAGTAAGCCTTTGATTCCTGAATAGCTCTGTCCTGATGGAAAGTTAGGACTTCTAGTCTCTGTCCCAAAGTTAACTTTGGGGCTTCCTCTGGGAGAAAAGCTATAGCTGCCACTGCTCTTAGGCAAGGTTACCATCGTAAAGCTGTTTCATCTAATTTTTATGAAGGCATGCTATTTGGGAAACTTAAAGTCCTAGGTTTTGGATCAGGACCCCCAAAATGAGTCTTTTCCTCTCTGATACATAAAGAAATATTGTCTTATGTCAGATATTACCAGTGTAGGAAACTGATTAAGGGCATGCTTTATTTTCCTATAGCATTGTCACTTTGGTCCAATCTAGGAGCATGGACTCAGTCAGGGTCTTAGACAACCTCACATAAAGGTTTTTTCATTGATACAAAATAAGTTAACTAGATCCTGGCTATCCCCAGGAAAGAGTGAAGTTGTTATTTGGTAGCTTGTAACTTGTCTTAGTTACTCTTCTTTCATTGCTGGGATAAATACCCAACACTCAAATTGAGGGAAGGAAAGGTTTATTTAGCTCACAATTATGGGAGGTTTCATAGTTTAAAACTGAGTTATGTAGCAAGTCCTCAGAGCCTTATTTGCTCAGGAGAGAGGATCAGTGCCTCTGTCTTTTCCTAACAACTCTCTGCTCAATATGGCCTCAGTTGCAGAGACTGCTGCCCCGCTGTACAGGGTCTGAAGGAGAGGCTAGGGCACTGCAGTGTCCAGGATGACCTTCTCTACACATCAGAGAGACCACAGCCTGGGAGCAGTGTGAGATGACAGTTTAATCTTCACATTTCTCTGGTCCCAGCCTGGTCCTCTGGCCTCACTCTTCAAGCCACTGGCTACTCCTCCAGACCCATCTGCCCCATAACTTACATGAGGTTTCGGGGGACATCTAGTCACAAGGCACAACACTAATTTTTGTTGAAATGAGACTTTCCCATATAAAGGAAAAAAGAAAATTGGAATCTGGATGTAGAGGAATCTAAGATGGAGAACAAATTACTGTTTCTGGAATTTGGGAAAGAATTGTACATGGACCTGCCACTATAGGACAGGTTAGAATAAAAGTTTGTTTAAAGAGATGAAAGTCTTGTGTGAGCCCATATTTTCCTGAGGGTCTCATTACAGGGAGACTGACAATGAATCAAAAGGTAATGTTTGAGAAACTTGTTTCTTAGAGGGAGGTTGTTACATGTTCTTTCTTGATTAATACTGTTTCAGCTAGGAAATAAGATGGGGACTTTTCTTCTTATAACTACTTTCATAAATGAATATTCCCTACCAAGCATTCTATTTTAGCATGCTACTTTGGTCAAAGAAAATTGGTGTTGTCCCACCAAGTAAAATATATTTTGGCCATAACCAGAAATGAGAATTGCCCCCTATTTTGTTAATAAATTTCTTCTTAGCAAGAACGTAGGACAATCCAGAAAATTAGAAACTCACAGTTAAGCATTTGGTCCTCAAAGTAATACATTAGAGTAAAAGGTAAGAAATCTCTAACTAGTATTGTTATCAATCCCATCTATAGCTGTAGATCTAGAGGCTAGTTTTCTAGAGAAAGAAATCAAAATAGCACGAGAAATTTCTGCATCAATAAGTAGTCAAATTGGCTCACCTCGGTTGGTGTCTTAGATTACCTAGAGCTCTTTAGAGAAGATAATGATATCCATGGGCAGGGGACATTAAAGATTCCCCTATATCTCTTATGTTGTCAGAGAAGAAAATGAAGGTTCGGGCTGGCCTAGCCCATCTCTAGGAGTGAGGCACAGTCATTAGCTGCTTTACCTGTGGAGCAGGGTCTAAGCAGAGGTTTGGTGCAATCTCATGCTCTGTGTTCAAACCTCTTGTGCCTGAAAGAGGAACTCTTCCCCCTAGCTTTCACTGGTCTTTTCTTAGTAACCTAGGTTCAAAACATCACCAATTACTAACACCATAATCCTAATCTTTTTTTTGTCTCTCCTCCAGATCCTGAAAGTTGAGTGTAGAATACGCCATGCCCACCAGTTGGGCATAAGTGTCTGTGGCCCCATTTGAAGATATGGAACCTTATACCAAATATCTGGAGCAGATTGCCAGATAAAATGACCATGCACTGATGCCTCTCCTTTTGGGGAACATGGATCTATGTTAACATATTTATGAAGACTTCTCCTAATTGTGAATGGATGGAAGCTGAAATTCCTTCTGCTGCCTGTCAGACCCCACTCACTTTATCATAGCTAACGGACTTTTCACTTCTTTATTCCCAAACTAAGAGCAGCTAGCACATTGGACATCATTTCTAGTATTACAGTCTCAGTTTTGATCTATTTTTTTTTTTTTTTTTTTGGTCTTTTTGAGACAGGGTCTCACTATGCAGTTCAGGCAGGCCTTAAGCTCACTTTGTAGCTCAGGCTGGTCTTGTACTCACAACATTGGGAGGCCTGCCTCAGTCTCCCGAGTGCTGGGATTACAGGCATGCTCCACCACTCCCGGCAGTTTTGTTCTGTTTAAGAGACAAAAACATTTCCACGGTTGTTTGTTTATCTTTTTAACACATATTGCTCACTGGCATAGTTTCCAGCTTCTTGTACACTATATCTGAAAAAGAAGCCTGACCTTTTGGCCCGGGGACTCAAAGGAGGAGGTCAAAGAGGCATGCCAGTCTCATCAAGCAGCCAGAGACCCCCATCTCCTGAGGGACTGGCGGGAGTTTCCAGAGGAGGCCATCCAGAATATGTTCCTCCTCCCTGGAGCTGCTGTAAGTACCTTATCTCCTGAATATACCCTTTGATTAGGAGTCACAAAAGTCTGAAAACTGCGCAGCTCTTTCTACCTACTATATGTTAAGCAGAGATGCTCTACTGGAGAATAGTTTCATAGTTTATAGTATTGTCCTGGATCCATTTCTCACTACTCCTGGTTTGTACTGAGCATAAACTTCACTGCAATAATGGATAAGCTGTTTCAGTTTTAGGTTGTCAAACTTTTCCCACCCATCAGGAGCTTGGACAGTGGCGAAATCTGAGAAATCCTTTTGGTGGCAAATTCCCAGAGGTTTCATATTGGCTTGACTTGGGGCAATTGTAGAGAGAAGGAGATAAGTGGGTCTTCAGTGTTTAAAATGCCATCCCATGTGGCAGGAGGAGACCAGGGGGTTCCATAAAATGTCTCTTATGAGATCCTAACATAGACTAGACAGACATCTCTATTTGACTGATGCTGGTGTCATTAAACACTGAAGAAAGCCCATATTTAGAGACTAACCTCGTCAGGGAGAAAAGAGTAAAGGCACTTGCTGGCCTTACCTAGTCCCTGAACTCTTGTGAAGCAAAGGCTAAACTTTCCCAAGCAAAGTTTCTTTAGTGGCTTAATTGACTCCCTTGCTGTTTCAACTTGTATTTGCCTTCCCACGGGGCTTTCTTCCTACTCTGAGCCCCTTGATGACTCCACTTAATCAAAATGTAACTAACTGGAAAAATTGTCTTATATTTACTCTGGTAATAAAATACAATAAACAAGACACAGCAACAACAACAAAATGACTAGAAGAATGGAATTGGATTTACTTTTTCATACTCACTATCTTTAATTAAAATTTAGATGCTATTTGTTCTGCTCAGTTCATCAGGTGAAGGCCTCTAAATTATCTACACTAGAAGTAGAAATCCAGCAAGGAAACTCTAGTCTGAGGAATAATTTAAGTCAGGGAGGCTAGCTAGAGGAGGCTTGATCATTCTCTACTTGCCATTGTGCCAGACAGGCAAAACCTCAGGTGTTTCCTTTTAATACAGACATATTTTTCTCCTTCATATGAGGAAAAACCACTATGCCAATTAAAAGACTTAAAAAAAGACATTCCTCCCTGTAGTTTTTCAAAATGAGAGACATAGCTTATTAGACTAGTGAGAGAGAGAGAGAGTGAGAGAGAGAGAGAGAGAGAGAGAGAGAGAGAGAGAGAGAGAACAAGGACCAGCAGAGTGAACAGAAGTAACTATAAATAAAAACAAAGCTTGTCTTCCTTCCCCCATCCTCAGGGCTGAGCCAGGGTGCTCTTTCCTGGTGCCTTAAGAAGAACAGTTTAGAGAAGAAAGTGAGGGAAAGTAAAGGATAAGAATGAAAGTCTCCTAAAGAGAAGCAAAAATTACATTGAACACGGGCCTTACTTTAGCCTCCAGTACTTGCACTTACTGCTAGGTGGCAACATCAAGATATCATTGGGTAGCATTTTCTTAAAGTTCTCCATGAAATAAAGATTATATGTTTTTGTGTTGCTTGCCTCTTCTGGAGTTAAATTCTAAGTTCTTCTCATCTCAAGATGAATCATGCATCTGGGACACCACAAAGTTAAGACTTTTCTTGCACACCTGAGGCTGCCCGCTGTGGCTTTGCAGCTGTCATCATGCCATAGAATGAATATATTGAATTACACTGTAAAAGCTATGGGTACTGTTCGAATTACCATAAGAAAAAGAGAAAGACAGACAGTCAAGAGGCTCATGAATTTTCAAAAAAGGCAAAAAACAAAGAGAGAGAGAGAGAGAGAGAGAGAGAGAGAGAGAGAGAGAGAGAGAGAGAGAGAGAGAAATGGCTGGCTTGAAGGCCAAGCTCTACCACAAACAACACCATGTGGAGAAAATACAAATGAAGAAGTCTATCAAGATGCATGAAAAGAGAAACACCAAACAAAAGAATGATGAAAAGACTCCACAAGGAGCAGTACCTGCCTGTCTGCTGGACAGAGAGGGACAGTCTCATGTAGAAGTACTTTCCAACATGATTAAACAAAAACAAAAAGATAAGGCCAAAAAATGGGAAGTTCCTCTACTTAAAGTTTGTACCCAAGGAGAAAAGAAAGTATTAAAAGTTATTCAAACTGTAGAGAGAAAAGAAGGCATGGAAGAGGATGGTTACTAACATCTGCTTTGTTGGAGATGGCTTTACAAGAAAACCACTTAAATATGAAAGATTCATTAAGCAAAGGGCTTACATTTTAAGAAGGCCCATGTAACACATCCTGAGTTGACCACCATTTACCTGCCAATACTTGGTGTGAAAAAGAATCCTTCATTGCCACTGTATACAAAGGAACAGTGATTGAGGTGAACATGAGCGAGTTAGGCTTTGTGACACAAGGAGGCAAGGTTATTTGGGGTAACTATTCCCAGGTAACCAACAATCCTGAAAATGATGGATACATCAATGCAGTCTTCTAGGTTGACAGATGTTTCACACAGTAACTTCTTACACTTACTAAAGACTACAGACCAATCAGGAAAACCATAACTTGAATACTGTTGAACAACTCTCATGTCTACATTCAGCAGGATACCTATTAATTAAATTGTAAAAACATTAGAATGACTCAGTTTTACAAATTGGTCTTTTATTAGGGGTCTGCTAAGGGCTTATGTGTTAGTGAGATTGAACCATTTGAAAAAGTAAACATGTCTTTGCATTAAAGAGCGGGTACACAGCAACACAGATCT
This sequence comes from Ctenomys sociabilis, assembly GCA_004027165.1. Classification (NCBI taxonomy): domain Eukaryota; kingdom Metazoa; phylum Chordata; class Mammalia; order Rodentia; family Ctenomyidae; genus Ctenomys; species Ctenomys sociabilis. Next base: position 7,391 of record PVKA01011832.1, on the reverse strand, counting down.
CTCATTCCTAAAAAGCCACCAGTTTTTAAAGTCAATGCAAACTTAATTTAGGGATTTAGCAGTAGGAAATCTGCTGAAGCTATTCTACATCATCATTTGTTATTAGTCCTAAAGAGAAAGGAATGTTCAAGTTTATTTTCAATATAGTCTATTTACAATACTTTAAGAAAAGCATTAGGAGTTTATTTAGATAATTCTAACTTAGTTGCACTGATACCCTGAAAAGAAACTTTATTTCCAGTTAAATAATATAAGAAGGTTATATGTTAGGTATGCATCTCCAGTTTTATGATCTATAGTGCTGACCAAATAGCTCAGCGCTTAAAGTGCCTATAAAAAGGCTCAGGGGCCAGGGTTCAATCCCAGGGCCTGCTGTAGGGGACCCGCCCCCAGGACACTTTGAGACAGCAATTGAGACTGGGTGTAGTGGTGCATGCTTGTAATCCCAGATCTTGGGAGGCTGTAAACAGGTGGATCGCTATGAGTCTGATCTACTACTGAGACCCTGAACACCCTGTAGACCCTTCCCTAAAATATAAAACAAACAAAACAAAATCAAGTTTTATGATCTGAATTAAATGGTCATGGCTTGAAAAAAGAATTGAGTGAAATGAGAAAAAAATATAGTCACAAAGTTTATTTGAAAAATTAAAATTGAAGAGTGAGGGAGAAACTATATCTTTAGAGTGAGCCTAGTCTGAGTAAAAGAGGAAAAAGTAAGATAAAAGTATACCCTGGAAGACACCCAGTGGGACATTATGAAAGAAGCCACAATAGAACTGAATTTGATTATTAATTCTAAGATTCTTTTAGCACAGTTTTTGAGGTCTTCTATATAGTATCATGTCATCAGCAAATAAAGATAATTTAACTTCCTCATTTCTTATCCATGCTGTTTGTATATCTATCTGCTGTGTAATTGTACTGGCTGATGTTTCTAGAACTATATTGAAAAGAAATGGCCATAGTGAGTATCCTTGTCTTATTCCTGATTTTAGAGTGAAAGCTTTTTTTTTTTTTTTTATCCATTAGTATCATGTTGGCTGTTGGTTTGTCTTTGATGGCTTTTATCAGATTAAGATAAAGACAATTCTATTCCAATTTTCTGTAGGGTTTTTACCATGAATGAGAGTTGGACTTTGTCAGTTGCTTTTTTTGTGTCTATTGAGATGATTATGTGCTGTATTATATATCTACATCTCTGGGGTAAATTCTACTTGGATATGGACTATACTCTTTTAATAGTTTGCTGCATTCTGATTTCCAGTATCATATTGAGAAATTTTATGTCTGTGTTCATTAAGCAGATTGGCCCATAGTTCTCCTTTGTGGTTGAATCTTTCTCTAACGTTGGTATCAGGCTAATACTTCCATCCAGGAATGACTGTGAGAATATTGCTTCCTTTACAATTTCATTGAAATCTTTGAGGAGTAGTGGCATTAGATTTTCTCTAAAATTCTTGTATTATTCATGAGATAGTGGGCTATGTGTCTCTTGTATAAATAGCATTCTATTATTTCTTGAATATCACTGAGATCTATACTCTTGTCTCTTCATTCCTTTGCATGTTAATGGTTGGGTACATTTTTTTTTTTTTTCTGTCTTTCTGTCTGCTTTTGTCTTTTAAAAGATTACATTTGTTTTTATTTATTTTTCACTATTTTATACTTATTTTAAGTTTAGTGATTTTTATTATCTTTTCTTTTGCCTAAATGAACTTAGCCTTCTTTTTCTGAAATGGATGCCTGTATGACTAATCTCTGCTCTCTCTCTCTCTCTCTCTATAAGATGCATATAGTATATAATGTATATTATATATATATCATATACATATATACTATACATTCAGTGCTATAAATGTCTCTGTAAACACTTATCTTGACCCACAATAAATTAATAAATTTTATTTAATAAATTATGATTCAATTTTCAATTATTAAAAATACTTTGGTTTTTATGAGATTTTTTGTTTTGTCCTGTTGTTATTAAGAAGTATGTTGTTCAATGTCCAAGTATATTATAATTTTACCGGAACTTTTTGTTTCTCATTTTTTATGTAATTCCAGTGTCTGAAACTAAACATTGTCTTATTTATTTTAAAATTTCTTCAGTTTTCTGGTTTTTTTATTGTCTGTCTTGGCAAATGTACCATGCAAACCAAAAAAGAATATTTTCCATTGTTGACTAAAGTAGGCCATAAGTGTCCATTGCCTCCTATTTATTGATTATGATCTAAAGTTCAACTCTGTCCTTACTGGTATTCTGCCTGCTAAATGTGTTTATTTGTGACAGAAAAAATATTGATGATATGTTTGTCAATAGTAATATCTCTGTGAGCCTCTATTATATTTCGCATTGTTGTTATGTTTTTAGGCATTTACATCTTAGGTAGGTACTGTTACAGTTTCTTGGAAAATTTACTTCTTTATCATTAAAATGCTCTTCTTTATCTGTGATTGTTTTCCTAGTGTTTTCTGAAATTAATATAGTTATCATCCCTTTCTTGTAGTAGTAACATAGCCTACCTTTCTCTATTCATTTGTCTTATCCTATATGTGTCTTTATGAGTAAAATGAATTTCTTGTTGACAAGTTGTATTTGTCTTTTAACACTCCCTGATGAACTCTAATTCATGGATTTTGAACCCTGACAAAGCATTGCTTGATACAGTTGGATTCATATCTACTATATTTGTTAGCTTTCTATTTTGATCCCTTTCTCCCTTTTTCCTCTTTTCTTTCCATACTTCCTCCTTTCATGATTTTCTCAATTGAACATTTTATTACTCTCATTCTTCTTTATGAGGATATCTGTTGTAAATTTTCTTTTCACTACTCTTCTAATATTTGGCCTAGAGATTTTCATATTAGTTTACAATTAATGCCAATCTACTTATAAATAATGCCATACCATATCACAATTAGTATGAATACTTTATGATAATAAAACAATCCTAATTCTCTATTCTGTATCAGTGCTGTCCCTCATGTGTGTATGCAGTAAGTATAGGTATATACATAAGTACATCTGCATAAGTATACATAACTAAATGTGTTACTGCTGTAATTATTAACAAACTATTATCTGTTACCATTGTTGAGAAGAAGAGACATAGGGTGTTTGTTTTGCTTGCACTTTTTCCTTCTTGATGTGCTCTTTATGCAGATCTTTTCAGATTGTCATTTTTAGTCGCTATATAACTTCTTTTAACATTTTCTGCAAAATAGTCTATTGACAACAAATTCTCTCCATTTTTATTATTGCTTGTTTGAGAAAACTTTTTCTTTCATTGTAGAAGAATAACCTTACAGAAATTTTGTGGTGATTTCTTTTTTGTAATCATTTAAAATAATTCATTCCACTCTCTTCTGGCTTGAATGATACCCAGTAAGTTGCAAACAATTCATGCTTTTGTTCTGCTAAGAGTAAGGTATTTCTTTTTTCTAGTGTCTTTCAGAATTGTCATTCTGTGTTTGAGTTTTTGTAATTTGAATATGATATACAAAAGGTGTTCAGATTTGTTTTGTTTTATTTATATGTTTTACATTTAACTGCTTTATTGCTCTTGAATCTGTGCTTGATATAAGGAAACACCCAACCAATGGTTTTTCAAACATGTCTGCTACTCTTTTCTCTCTTTCCTTTCTGGTATTTTCTTTTCCTTTTTTATGTATTTGATTTTTGCAGAGTCTCACTATGCAGCTCAGACTCTTCGTGATCCTCTTGCTTTCCCAGTGCTAGGATTGCAGTCATGGGCCGCTACACCTGGACTCTGGTTGGCTCAGCCCACCCTGGGGGCAGGGCTGGTGCATCATGTGGTACCTTGTGTTTAACTAAGCTTGCCTGAGCAAGCACTTTATTCCTGTAATTTCAATATATACATTCATAATTTTTGTAGTTGTTCCATAATTTTCAAATATTCATCTTTGTCTTTGGCTGTTTTTCAGCATGGGAGGTTTCTTTTGAGATATCTTCGTAAAAATAGGTACTACTACTCTGCAGGAGACCAGAGCGTGGCAAAATGGTTGGGTGAACTGGGCATGACCTGTCAATCACAGAGATTTAGTATACATAATTCAGAATATTGCTCAAAGCTCTGCACCTAGGATCAATTGCTACCTTCAATTCTTTTTCTTTGTTTTGGTGGAGTTGGGATCTGAGAATTGAGCTCAGGACCTGTGCTTGCCAAGCAAGTAGTTATTATACTGAGGTATGGCCTCAGCCCAAGCTATCTTCAATTCTTGTCATGAGAACTCAAGCAGATTTTTTATATTTATTTATTTATTATTTTACTGAAGTACAAATATCAATGAGACAGTTTCAAGATACCTCTTTTAGAGTGACCTACAGTCACCTTCAACCTGCTCCAACACTATTAAATATTCATGAATAGGCAATAAATTTCATGTATGTAATTAAGATCAGAGTCAGTTGCTCAAATAGAACAAGCGTGTGCATTGAGACCCTCTGACATAGCATAGCAACCTGTCAATCATTACTGTCCATCTACTCTACATACTCACAGTGATTAGGCCCTGGGTGGATGTGTAAATCCTATAAATCCTGAAAGCCTTTTCAAAACTTTAGGTCTCCAAGACACAAGACGCAGGGGCTGGGGAGATAGCTCAGCAGAATAAGCACTTGCCTGGCAAGCACAGGGTGCTGAGTTCAATCTCTGGTACCGCAAAGAAAACAACAACAAAAAAAGAAGATATGAGACCCAATGAAAAGATGGGCAACCAAAATGAGCAGACATTTCTCAGAAGAAATGCAAATGGTTCATAAATACTGAAAAAGTTCTTATCATTGCTGGCCATCAGAGAGATGCAAATTAAAACTATACTGAGGTACCATCTTATGCAGATAAACACGACTATCATCAAAAATACCTCGTAGCAACAAATGGTGGTAAGGATGTAGGGGCAAGGAACCACACAATGGTGTAAACATGCACTAATTTCCACTATGGAAATCAATGTGAAGACCCTCACAAACTAAAAATAGAAATTCGATTTGATCCATCTATTACTCTTTTAGGTATTTCCCTTAAAAAGTTAAACTCTTCATGCTATAGGAAGACATGCATTATCATGTTTCTAGCTAGCAGCATAATTTAAAAAAATATTTCAATGTATTTGCTAATTGGTTGCATTTATACCATTAGTTTCTTTTAGTTCACTTAAAAGAAAAATCGGTTATCATCTGTTTTGCTTTTGTGAGAAATTTTCATCCAACTACTTTGAAGACAACAAAGAGAGCTATTGTTATGCTATTACTATGTGACTATGAAATCTTTATTTTATCATAAAGTACAGCAATCTGACAGCCTGCAGTGTGAGGGAGCTGCTGCTGTGTCCTGTGATCTGTGAGCTGTGCGTTTGCTGCTCTGCCACCCTGCCTGCCACCTTTCTGTTGGTGGCAGAGCTGTTGTCAGCATGGACTTCCCTTGAGCACAATTTCCCTTGATCTGCAATAAAAGTCCTTACATTCTTTTGCTGTCAGGTGTCTACTTTGTGATTTTTTTTCCTTGTCAGACACAAGAGCCTGGATTATGCCTGCTGGGTGCATCATGTGGTAACAGCGAGTGCTGACTCCACTAGCTGCAATTGTGGATTTGTCTATTCTTTCAATTGTATCAAGCTTTGTTTCATGTATTTTGAATCTTTTTCATAGGCTTGTACAACTTACAATTGGTAGGTGTCATTATTAAAATGATATTTAAAAAAATCAGTATGTAATGTTGGCCTAGAAAACAGAAATTCAGAATTTTATAGTGCTTTTGAAGTGAAATCAAGTATGTACTGACCAAACAGTTTTATTTCAGGGACTATTTATTTTTTAATATTTGATTTACTAAATGAGCTTATGATTACAAAAGAATACTTTTCAACATTGCTGAAATTTTAGGTGATCTATATGTTTAAAATATATGAAGCTTTGTAATAGCTAGACGATTATATCACCTTGAGTAAGAAATATCCAAGTAAATTAGATCAGCATAGCTCTGGGTGTGGTGGAGGGGATTCACTGGAGACAGATGACCCATCCTAGGGAGGCTTGTCACCTGAACGCTGTAAAGGAGAAACAATGAAGGCTTGCTTCTCTTTCTTTGGGGGAGCTCTAGTCTTCACTTCCAGCCTGGGCATTGTCTTCAACCTCCAGCACAGAGCCGTGAGCCCCCTGATGAGGGCTTGCAGGGCCATTCCAGGGAGCTCTAGGCACATGATTGAATCCTCTGTATCTCCAGTACACAGACAGACCCTTTGCATTCTTCCACATTTGACTCTGTGGGTGGCCATTGTAAGCTATTCTTGTAAATTCGTATGCATTTGTTTATCTTACATTAAACCTGTTTTTCTAGCAGTCACTCATTGATAAAGACTGAATCTTTATAAATATCAAAATATAAACTTGGAAAACACAGAAAATATAGCAGCTATATTTTTTATCATAATCCTGTATGTCCTGTAGTATTTTATACATATTTCTATTTTGAATTCTTATTTGTTTTTCAGTACTTGGTAATAAATCCAGGAATTTTGCACTGACCTACATCTCTAGCCTTTTTTAATTTTTTGTGTTGAGACAGGGTCTTGCTAAATTGCTAACTTACTAAGCAGGGTTCAAACTTGAGATCTTGCTGCCCTAATCTCTCAGTGACAGGACTTCAGATGTGAGTCACTTAATTCAGCTTGTCTCCTTTTAAAGTAAGGAGACAGGAAAAGATAGCTATCTAGGTAACTAGAGCAATTTCTAAATAGTTGACCCAAAGCAAACTAAAAGTCAGGGCCTAAGTGAATTAATAAAGCAGATGGCTAAAATAATTAACTTAGCAAACTGACTTAATGTAATGCAAGAGACAAGGGTCTAATAGAATTCAAGGGACACAGAACAGATCCCTAAGCAAATGGGAAAGACCTGCGAGGAATTGAAATGCAAACTAGCCAGTTAGCTTCTGACAAGATGTAGCTCATCTTTTCCTTCTTTTTCTTTTTTTATTTATTTTATTGAAGAACAAATAGCAACGAGACAGTTTCAAGACAAATTAACAGGAAAGATTCAATAAATTAATACACTGCAAACTGTTTTAGTAATGTTTTGTCATCGTACAAGGTGAATACATGATATTATATTTACAGACATTATTATAGTAGATTGAATCCTCTACTATCCTCTACATCTACTATAATAACCACATCTTTTTCAAACATTCCTCATGGGATATCTTGGCTGTTTCCAAGATGTTGCTATCACAAATTGTGCTGCTATAAACATAGGTACTCATATATCATTATGATATAATGTTTTCAGTTCCTCTGGGAAAGTTCTCAGTAGGGGGATAGCCATCTTGAATGGGATTTCCAGTCCTACTCTTTTGAGGAGTCTCCAC
>PVKA01011831.1:0-59580 GCA_004027165.1 Ctenomys sociabilis | reverse complement strand
ATATTTTTCAGTAGATACATCAGCTAATTGCAATGTATTATGATTATACTGTAAGATTTATGTGATAAAAATTTGTACTTTATAAAGTTTGCATATAGTGAGAGGGTTTAAGAAATGCAGTAATGATATATAAATATTATTGTAGGGTAGTGTATGGCATACATACTAATAGATAGCAACAGTAGTGTGCCCTCAGTTAGATCCATATAGGATAAACACCTAATTATAGCAAACTGTATTCTACAATAGAAAAAGGATATTATTTTTAATAAATGAAAATGTTGTTTTTATTTTTCAGATAGTTATGTATTTACAGGCCAGGGAAATGGCTCAGTAGAATAAGCGCTTGCATAGCAAGCGCAAAGGCCTGAGTTCAATCCCCAGTTCCCCCAACCAAAAAAAAATTACTTGGTCTAGGGAGATGGCTCAGTGGAATAAGTGCTTCCCTGGCAAGTGCAAGGGCCTGAGTTCAATCCCCAGTTCTGCCAAAAAAAAAAAAAAAAAATGATAGTTATGTATTTACAAGAATGTTATTTAAACATCAATCACAATTTAAATGGAATTCAATTTGTTGAAATTAGTAATTTTATCGATTTCTAAAAGTAAAACCTAAAGAGACATGTTATCCACACCAACCCAAAGGAGGACAGTAGATAAATATTCTTCATCTAGCATGCAAAAGTTTTTTCATGTAGAAAATATAAAAATTGCAAAGCATGCCATACTGAACCTAAGAGCAAAAGAAATCTGTTCCAGAGAATACAGTGTTAAGAAAGTGAAATGCATACCTCTGAAAAATATATGCAGAATATACATAAAAGTAATTACTTTTGATGTATGACACATTTTTAAAAACAAAAATAGAAAAATTGCTGACATGGTCCTTTTAGAAAAATTATTATAGAAAAGACTAGTGAGAACATATAAAATCTTGCTCAATTTCATTAATCCCTGTGTAAGCAATGCCAGAAATTGCTTATTAGAAACTTTAGAATGAAAAATATTGTCAACACTAATTGATAAGTGAATTTTCAAGCAATTGAAAAATTCTCATTCATTGTTAATGGGAATATAAGTTGTTATGACTTTGGATAACTGCATAATAGTGTCTACCTAACTCAGTATTATCATAATCTATGACAGAAATTTTACTTCAAGGTTCATGCTCAACACAAAGGGAAATATGTGGTCTCTTGTACACATCTGTTCCATGTCTGAAGTAGCACACTTTATAAATGTATAAAAAGTTATACACAAGTAACCTCATTGTCCTACTACTGAACAGTTAAATAAAACTGCACTATTTATGCAATAAATAACAATCAGTTATTATTGTCGCATAGTAGTATACTGTAGTGTGATGGAGCAGCATAAAATGACTTTTGACAAAAAAAGCTGCGAGAGACACATGAGCATTACTTACACCAATTTCAAAAACATTCAAGAGTGAGGTGTAGGAAATCAAATCACAGGGGAGTAATGACTGGGAGGGAATGAGATAACTGGCCCTGACTTCTCGCTATTGCTCTTTTCTTCCTTTTGTTCCCAGTGTTCAGCACTTGATATTTCTTTATTTCCATAAAATGCATGCACTTGTACAAATTATTGTATGTGCACATTTTGTTATGACTATTTTACTTCAATAATCTTATTATTTAAAAGCAGCAGGACATAGCAGTGCTAACCTGCAATTCCAGCACTCGAGAGGTTGAGAAGAGCATTGTTGCAAATTTGAGACAACCTGTGCTACAAAGTGAGCTTAAGTCCAGCCTGGACAGCATAGGGAGACGACCTCAAACAGAAAAAAAAATTAAAAATAATAAAATTAAATTAAATTAGTATATATAATTGAAAATTATTATTTTATTTTATTTTTTTATTTTGTATTTTATTGAACGACAAATGTCAATCAGACAGTTTCACGACACCTTAACAAGGCAGATTCTACAAATTAATACATTGCAAACTGTTCTCACAATGTTCTGGCATCGTACAAGGTGCATACACGATATCATACCTACAGACATTATTTTAGCAGATGTCTCTTAGCAAATTAAGAGTGTAGCTGCCTACGTATCCCATTCCCTATACCCGAATCACATCAAAACTTCAACAATTATTTTACTAGTGGATGACCATAGTACTAGAAGCTGACACAATACCCTGTCCAACCACCACCAGTGCAGATCTTGCCTCCCAAAGGATTACGCAGAAGTATAGCGCCATCTATCCCAACTGCACTGTCCATACACACACATCACGATTCTTTCCCTCTACACCCCTTCCTTTGTCTACACCTGTCAAAGGTGGGCACTCCATTGTCATTCAACTAACTTAGGTACTTGAATTTGACACCGCAATCCAACACAGTCCAGCATTCCACAACGTTAGTGAGTTTTTCGAAGAAGTTGTTGACCATAGCCATTTACAGCTCAGCTTAATATTATGGCCCCACGATGTATACTTCATTTTTATACTTTTCTGCTGGATGGTTAAGACCTAGATAGATCAAGACTTACATACGAACACATGAACTTTATATTTCTTATGTGGTCAGTGAAGTCCTCTCAGGGTTTATCTTGTAGACCTGTACATTATTCTGTAGATCCTTTGTCTGTGTCATCCATGTGGATGAGTCACGGCCAATACTTGACATGTTTTCTCTCTGTGAGAGCTTGAGAGAAAGTTTTCTCTTCATGTGACTCTCCGGAGGCACACTATAGAACTTCAATTTCTTTCCCGTGTGGCTCCATAATCTCCTTGTTCAGAAAATTTGGAGCTCACCTGAGCTTCATGATGTTGCAGTACAGGTTCTCCTATGTCCTGAGTCTTCGCTGACCTTGAAAGGCTAGGGCCAAACTCTTGGCTGGCCTTGTGGCTCTTCTATTTCTCCAGCTCTGACTTGTGATCTTAGGGTGTTAACCATCCAGAAGAAAATTTGATTAGTATCCTGCAGCATATGCCATTCACTTTGCCTTATCTGACTCAATCGACTTTACTTCTTGTATGTTTCCTTTTGTATTTCTGCTTTTTGCTTGTTATACTAGGGAGACTATACGATATTTACACATGTGTGTCTGGTTTATTTCACTTATGAGTTCAAGTGGCATCCACTTCAGTATAAATGCTTCAAACTTATCATTCTTAATAGCTGAGTAATACTCCATTATATAGAAATACCACATCTTTTTCAACCATTCCTCATGTGATGGACATCTTGGTTGTTTCCAAGATTTTTCTATCACACATTGTGCTGCTATAAACATAGGTACGCATATATCTCTATGATACAATGTATCCAGATCCTTTAGGAAAATTCCCAGTAGGGGGATAGCTGACTTGAATGGGATTTCTAGTCCTACTCTTTTGAGCAGTCTCAACACTGACCTCCACAATGGTTGTACCAATCTACATTCCCACCACTAAGCTAAAGAGGAGAAGCGTTCCCTTTTCACCACAACCTCTCCAACATTTGTTGTTGGTTGATTTGTTATGATAGCCATTCTTTCTGGAATGAGATGGTATCTCAGTGTTGTTTTTATTTGCATTTCACGAATGGCTAGCGATGTGGAGCATTTTTTCATGTATTTATTTGCTTCTTTAATTTAATCCTCTGAGAAGTGTGTATTCATCTCAGATGCCCATTTCTGAATTGGGTCTTTAAATTAGAGGGCCCTGTTATATCTTAGTTCTTTATATATTCTAGAGAGTAGTCCCTGTCTGATTGCTTATTAGTTAGGATTTTTTCAAAGTTTGTGGGTTGTCTTTTCACTCTGTTGACAATTTCTTTTCACATGCAGAAGCTCCATAAAAAGAGTTGATCCCAATTGTTGATTCTTTCAAGTGCTTCCTGTGAGAATATATGTTTGCTCATGAACTCTTTACCTACCCCTATGTCTTCAAGAGTTCCTCCTACTTTCTCTTCCTGGAGATTGAGTGTTTCTGTTTTAATGTTTAGATCTTTTATCCATTTTGACTTTAGCTTAGTGCATGGTGATAGAGCTGGGTCAAGTTTTAGTTTTCAGCATGTAGAAAGCCATGTTTTCCAACACCATTTGTTAAAGAGGCTATCTTTCTTCCAGTGAGCTTGTGTAGCCCCTTTGTCGAAGATAAGATGGCTGAGTGTTTTCGTATATGCCTCTGCATCTTCTAATTTATTCCACTGATTCTCAGGTCTATTTTGTGGCCAATACCGTGTTGATTTTATCACAGTGGCTTTGTAGTATAATTTCAAATCAGGAATTGTGATGCCTCCTGCCTTGTCCTTATTGGCCAAGAATGCCTTTGCTATTCTAGGTCGTTTGTGGTTGCAAATAAATTTTAGGATTGATTTCTCTATATCTGGGAGGTATGTTGTTGGCAGTTTGATAGGGATTGCATATCTGTACAGCAATATTGGGAATATGGCCATCTTCATGATGTTGGTTTTTCCTATTCAGGAGCATGGAATATCTTTCCATTTTCTGAAATCCTCTATAATCTCTTTTCTTAGGGTGTTGAATAGGAGGGGCGATAGAGGACATCCTTGTCTTGTACCTGATTTAAGAGTAAAAGATTTCATTTCCTCCCATTTAGGACTATATGAGCTTTTGGGTTGTTATAGATGGCTTTTATCAATATAAGATAGAGTCCCTCTATTCCAATTTTCTAAGGACCTTGAACGTGAATGAGTGTTGGACTTTGTCAAAGGCTTTCTCTGCATCAATTGAGATGATCATATGGTTTTTAGATTTCAGCCTATTAATATAGTGTATTATATTTATAGATTTTTGAATATTGAACCATCCTTGCATCCCTGGGATGAATTCTACCTGGTCATGGTGTATGATCTTCTTGATGATTTACTGTATTCTATTTGCTAGGATTTTGTTGAGTATTTTTGCATCTATGTTCATGAGGGAGATTGGACTGTAGTTCTCCTTTTTGCTTGTGTCTTTCCCTGGTTTTGGAATCAGTATTATACTTGCCTCCAGAAATGATATTGGGAGGACTTTTTCCTTTTCAACTTCATGGAAGAGTTTGTGGAGTGTGGGGATTATATCTTCTATAAATTTCTTGTAGAATTCAGCTGTGAATCCTTCAGGAGCTGGACTTTTCTTTGTCGGTAGGCTTTTTAGTACGTTTCATATTTTGTTGGCCATTATCGGCTTACTGAGAGTTGTTATATCTTCTTGATTCAGTTTGGTAATTTGTACCTTTCGAGGAATCTGTCCATTTCTTCTGTGTCTTCTATTCTGTGAGCGTAAAGATTCTCGAAGTACCTATTGATGATCTTCTGAATTTCCACTGGGTCTGTGGTGATTTCACCCTTTTCATTCCTTATCGCTTGTACTTCAATTTTCTCTTGCCTCTTTTTGATGAGGTTGGCAAGTGGCTTATCAACTTATTTAGTTTTTCAAAGAACCAACTTTTTGATTTCTGGACTCTTTGAAGTGTTTTTTTCATCTCAATTGAGTTAATTTCTGCTCTAATCTTTATCATTTCATCCAGTCTTTGCGCTCTGGGTTTTGTTTGCTCTTCTTTTTCTTGTTGTCAGAGGTGCAACATTAAGGTGCTAGTTTGTTCCCTTTATGTTTTCCTAATGTGTGAGTTCATAGCCATTATTTTCCCTCTAAGAACTGCTTTCATTGCATCCCATAAATTCCGGTAAGTTGTACATGAATTTACATTGAATTATAGATATTGTTGTATTTCTTGTTGAATTTCTTCTGCAACCCATTGATTGTTGAGTAGCATGTTGTTTAGTTTCCATGAATTTAATGGGTTTTCTGGTTTCCTTTGTCATTTATTTCCAATTTCATTGCATTGTGGTCAGATAGTATGCATGGGATAATTTCTATTTTCTTGTATATACTTAGGCATGACTTCTGGACTAGTATGTGGTTTATTTTGGAAAATGACCTGTGTGCAGCTGAAAAAAAATGTGTATTCAGCTGTGGTTGGGTGGAACACTCTGTATATGTCCACAAGTTCGATTTGTTCCAAGCTCTGGTTCAGTTCTGCTACTGCCTTGCTAATTTTCTGTCTAGTTCATCTATCTTTTTGAGATAAGGGTATGTTAAGATTTCCTATTAAGATTGTGTTCTTAGACATTAAGTTTTTCATGTCCCTTAAGATTTGTCCTACATAGTTGGGTGTTCCTGTGTTTGGTGCATAGATATTTATGAGTGTTACTTCTTGCTCTTGAATTTTTCCCCTGACCAATATATAGTGGCCTTCTTTGTGCTGTTTGATCATTCTTGGTTTGAAGTTGAGACTGTGTGAGAACAGAATTGCTACTTGTGCTTTTTTTCTGAGGTGCTGGGGCATGTAGTATTGTTTTCCATCCTTTGACTTTGAGCCTATGGATGTCCTTTTGAGTAAAGTGTGGTTCTTGTATACAGCATATTGTTGGATTTTGTTTCCTAATCCACTGTGCCAGTCTAATTCTTTAATTGGAGAATTGAGTCCGTTTACATTGGTGGATATAATTGAAATGTGCTGACTTATGTTTGTCATGATATTTAGCTGGTATTGTTTACTCCTTTGTAACCTGTGTTTAATTCACAGTCCTGTTTAGTGGGTTCCTTCCATTCTCATTCATGGACTTCTGGTCGTTGTGGTCTCTCTCTAGAACATCTTTCAGCAGCCTGTGAAGGGATGGCTTTGTCATCATGAAATTCTTTAGTTGTTCTTTGTAGTGGGAAGTATTTCACTTCTCCATCAAACTTGAAGGAGAGTTTTTCAGGGTATAATAGTCTGGCCTGGAATTTGTTTTTGTGTAGGACTTGAAGGACTCTGCTCCATGCTCTCCTGGCCTTCATTGTTTGTGTAGAGAAGTCGGCTGTAATTCTGATGGGTTTTCCTTTGAATGTGAGCTCCTTCTTCTCTCTCGCACCTTTCAGTATATTATTTTTGTGTTGGATTTCTGGGATCTTAGCTATATAAGTCTCGGTGTGTTTCTATTTGGGTTGAGGTTATTTGGTGTTCTGTATGCTTCGGTGACCTGAATGTTGGATTGTTTCCTCATATTTGTGAAGTTTTCTGCAATTACTTTTTCCCAAATTCTTTTTATTTCATTTGTATTGACTCCTTCATTCTCGTTGATATCAATTATTCTCACATTCTTCATTCTGGTGTCATTTTGCATGTGATGGATTATTTTTTCCTGCATTGTTTTTTTTAAGAGATCCTTTCTCAACTTTTCACTAGCTGCTCTGGTGTCTTCAAGATCTGTAACTCTGTCTTCGCTTTCACTCACACGGTTTTGTAGACTTATGATTGATATTTTTAGTTCTTCTATATCTCTTTGACTCTGTTTTATGTGTTCTATTTCTTTTCTGCATTTCTCATTCAAGGAATCTATCATATTTCTGATCTCCTCAATTATTTTTATCCATGTCTTCTTTAGAGGTAGTTATTAATTGTTTTTCTGCTGTGTTTCTTCCAAGTTGGATTTCCTTTGTATATTTCTGGACTTGTTTCTGTATTTCAGATCCTATGACTTCAAAAAGTTCTTTTTTGATTTCAGAACTTATTTCTGCTTTGAATTCCTCATGATCTTTCTGCTGTTGTTTCTTTGCTTCAGATACTATTAATTCATATATATCAGCTGGAATATTACTCGCTGCACTTGTTCTGGATGAGCATATTTTTTCCACCCAGTGTTTCTGGAATTCATTCTTTATTTCAGATACTATGTATGCAAATATTTCTTTTTTTAATTTGGGTAATTACTTCTCGTTTATTTCCTCTATTGCTTTCTGCTGTTGTTCCTTTGCTGCTGTATCTGTTAGTTCATTCTTTGCATCTGAGCTAGTGTCCTTTGCCCTTTGTGATGTACTCGAGGTCTGGGATTGCTTTTTTCCCCTTGTCTTTGTCATTTTGTGTAGCACTGACCTTTGACCTTTGGTGTAGAGCTTTAGTGCAGCCATAACCTTAGCTTGTTATGAGATTCAGGTGCCAGTCTATTAAGTTTGAGATTTTCGAGGTATGCCTATCTTGGATCTAGCTGTTGTGTTCAGTTCCTTTTTTGCTGCAGCTCCTTTGGTTCCCCTCTGTTGGTTCCCGGGGTCAACCCTCCTCTGTCACACAGGTCGTTCCCCAGGTGGGCTGGCCTGGCCTTTGGTGGGTCTTCTGGGCTCACAAAAGAATAGTGGATGATCTTACTCACTGAATAGGCTGTAATGGGTCGGCCAGCCTGTGCTGGGTCTGGGTCTACAGGCCGTAACCCGAGAAGGCTGGGAAAGGTCCCTCCAGTGCAGCGGGCCTGGAGCCCTCACTCACAGGCCAGCCTGTGCTGGGTTTCAGTCCGTTGCGTGGGACCGAGGATTGCTGAGAAATGTCCCTCTGGCAAGGCAGGCTTGGAGTTCTCACTCCAGGTCGACCTCCACTGGGTCTGGGGCTATGGGTTGGGACTGGTAATCACCTGGAAATGTTTCTCTGGCAAAGTGTGCCTGGAGCTCTCACAAGGCCATGGGGTGTGGGGGGGGCAGGTAATCCCTGGGAAATGTCTGTCGGGCACGTCGGGCCTGGAGTTCTACACTCACTGAACTTTAATGCTCAGAGAATCAGGGAAATTCCCACTCAATCAGCGGGCTTTAGGTCAGGGGGTCTGGGGAGGAGTTGGTGAGTGGGTCCTGAGGTTTCAGGCCAGTCACTGGCTTGGAGGGCTTGGGGGCAGGGATCCGGGTAGCGCGCGTTGGAAGAAGCCAATGGCTCTCCCTCAGACTCACACTCTCACTGATCTTAGAAGCCTGGTGAGTCATGTAAATTCCCACTTCCTGGGAGAGCTTGGAGCAGGATCCAGGAGCCCACTGGAGTCAGCCACTGTCTCAGGGCGGTCTCTGGTTGGGCAGCGTGGGCAGGATGGAGTAGGTTCCTGGCGTTGGTCTCGCTGTCTCGGGAGGTCCCTAGGCCTGGACAGGTGTGGGCTGGATCGAGGACGATGGTGGATTCGGCCTCGCTGTCTCTGGCCGGTCTCTGGGGCTGGGCAGACGCGGGCGGGTTGGAGGAGGATGGCGGAGTCAGCCTACAACTGAAAATTAAATCTTGTTATTAGGCTCATTCAACAATTCATTTGTTATAGCTTTTTATTAAATACAATGAATATTTCATAATACCAATTATGGATTATTTTTCCTAATATTTTTTGTTTTCTATTATGCATTGCTCTTTTATATTTCTTTCACCATCCTTTCTTTTTGTCTATTTATTTTAAAACTTAATTCATACCCCATACACAAGCATTTCTATTTTGTAATGTGATAATTGAAGAGACGGGATTCTAAGAATTGAATACCAGCTACAATGGATTATATGGATTCTCTTAGAAATCAGATTTCCAATTTCCAACAGACAAATTTACCTTCAAAAACTCATAGTTAAAAAGCTCGTAAGAAAAATCAAATTTAAAATTATAATAAAACTCAAATACTTTTCTTCTAGCATTTAGGGCCACAGTGGGAAGAACAAAGAGTGAAACATTACAAGAAAGTCACATTTCAATTATGGGGTGAAGTTAAGCTTCCAAAAATCTTGGCGAAGACCCCTCTGTGCTATCTCCCAGGACAGGTTGATCCAAGTCTCTGAACCAACTACATAAGTTTCTGATCAGTCTTCTCCCTGTTGGCCTTCCTCATGTCTTTGCCTCCCTTTCCATCGCCTTTTGTGGCTCCCTGGATTCATATCCAATTACACTGTACTTTGTGCATTATACTTTTCATTAAATGTTGCTTTTGAGCCAAACCCAATGGGACTCTAATTGTGAAAACTGAGTGTAGCTCATATAAGAATATTTTTTAAAGTGCGATATCCTCCGAGAAATGTTCCAAATCTACTCAGAGGTTAGTTGTTCTATTCTCTCCTTGTCCAAAGTCACAAAATCATGCATTAGGGTAAAAAAATGCAAAAAGTTGGTGCCAACACTTTCATATTTTTCAGACTGAAGTTATTTTTTATGATAGAGAACATGTTTTATTTACAACAGATAATTATTTATTGAATGATTCTTTTCTGTTTTCTTATGAGAACAATTTTTTTTTTGATTTTTTAACCTTTTTTTTTGCTTCACTATGGTAAAACTTTAGTTTTGTAACTGTTACATTGTTCCACATAAGCATTTTCCAGAGAAGTAATATAAATATATGAAAAACCTGGGAATAAGAACATAAATACTAGAGTCCACAATTTTGCTGGCAATTATTTCTTTTCTAGGACACAATATGTCATCTGGGTCTTTGTGTGATATACACTGATGATCCCTCAACCAAATTTTTCAAATAATTTTTATGTTTCCTTAGTAGGAACAATACACAGGACTTTGCCATCAGCAACTTGAAACAAATGGTCAGAATACAGATATCAGCAGATCTTTGAATATAGAAGGCAAAGGAGGTGGCCCAGTAGAGTAAATGCTCACCTATTAAGCAGAGTCCTAAATTCAATCCCCAGTTCCACAAAAAGAAAACCCTGTACATACATATATATATATATATATATATATATGAACTTTGCTGTAAAAAACATGAGCTTTTTTGCACTATTTTTTAAAATTTGTCTATTTGGTACAAGGTCTCACTATGCATCTAGTATTCCTAGTGATTCTCCTGTATGCTGGGATTAGAAGCATGTGCTGCCCCAACCCCCAAACTGGGTTGCCGGCTCAGTGCACTTGGGGGCAGGGCTGGCTTAGCACGTCGTACTAGGAATCAAACCCTGGTCCCTGCGCTTGTGTAAGCAGGTGTTTAGTCCACTGAGCTATATTGCCAACCCTTACTGTAGTAATTTATAAATACCATGCAATGACTTCAGTTCTGTGTAATTTCACTACACTGTCAGCTATACCTAAAACTCCTAATAGTAAAAAAATAAAACTTAAAAGTACAGCTAATTACTTATATATTAGTTATATGTTGTGATAACAGAGTAAAAAATATAAACACAATACCTGTTTTTGTTATCCCTTCCTTCTTCCTACATACATACTCATGTAAAGAGAACATAGTTATGAGCAGTGAATCAGAGATATGATCACAATTTTCCTGATTTATTTCTTCTGTGCTACTGGTCATATACTAATTTAGATAGGTACTAATTTAATTTAGTCTACAATATCATTATTGTAGACTAAGCTGTGATATACAATTTAGAAAGGAGTGTTTCTATACTATTTCAGGGCCATTTTCAACAATATTAAGTTTGGTAAAACTATACCTCATAGTGCCAGAAAAAGTGGACAGAAATATTAATCTTTCTTTTCCCATGGAGTCCAGATGACCCATCCTGACTAGCATCTGCATGTCTCCTGACCGCATGTAACTCATGGAATTTCTTTTTTATTTGTAGTAAAAAAAAATAAACCTTGTAATTTATTTTGTAAATAAATTACAAAATTTAGTATGAACAGAGTTGACTAGATGCGATGCAAAAGGAAGAGTAAAAGGCTTGTAAGTGGAAATTTTAAAGAACCTTATTTCATTTTTCAGGATTTGTTGTATTCACCTACAACCATACTGTAATAGAATTCTGAAAACGTCCCAGGAAAATCAGTGTCTCCTAGTAGACCCTTACTTATCCAAAATCACCTCCCATTTTGTAGGCAGATACTGTGGCTAACTGGAATCCTTTGACATTAAAATAACATTATCTCAGTGTAGCCAAATGATTACCTAAGGTTATATTGGATATGCTCCAGTAATATCCCATTAGAATTTGCTTAGTCTCCATAAAGTGCCTAGTCATGGCAGACCTTTGCTAAATCGTAGGGGCAGAAGACAGAGAGGGAGTTACAGAAGGTGTGCTCTTCACTCTCACAACCAAATGAATCTTCACATTTCAAATAAGCTGCCTAGGGGTTTCCCCGCAGATTCTTACAATCTATGACTTTCAAGAATGATACCAAAAGGCCAAAATAATACTGTCTGATATATTCAAAAGTTCAAAAATTTTGTGACATGATATAAGCTGCTGTCATATACTTTGTGGTTATCAACCTGAAGAAGAGATGTTCAGTATTGTTTCCTTGATATCTGACAATAGTGGCTGCATTAATTAGATCCTGCTAGAAGACTTCTGAAGGACAACTATCCTAGAGTCATGGATACGTCATCATCCTTTCATCTTGTTTAATCTTAGTAACGAGATGAAACTACTAACATACACACACAGGTAAGTGAAGGATCTGACCTGAATAATTTGTATTACTCTTCTGCAAAGGTACACTTTCAATGATTTTTCACTGTACTCTCATCTTGTAAAACAGCCTTGACCTAATTCAAAGTCTATGTTTTGAAAAATAAGAACAAGGATATATTATTTTGTCAATAAATGAGATTATCTGGGGCTGAGGTGATGGCTCAGTGGAATAAGCACTTCCATAGCAAGTTCAAGGGCTTGGGTTCAATCCCCAGTTCTGCAAAAAGAAAATGAGATTACCCATGTAACTTTTTTTGTAGTACTGGGAATTAACTCAGGACCCGGTATTTGTGAAGCAGTTTATTCTATCTAGCTATCTCCTTGCCGCTGAGATTATATTTGTACATTTACATATTTCTCTTTACTTTATCTAATTTTATCAGTCTGGGTGTTTATGATCTATGTTGAGAGTAATTTTCTTTCATTTTTAAAATCTCAATAATAGTTTTTTACAAGGTACACTTACAGAGGTACAATACTCCAGGATCAAAATTGGAAGAAATGGAAAAATATTCTTATTGTAGACTTTGAATAATACCTCAAAGGGATTCTTCAATACCAATTTTTGTGGAATGTGCAAAATTAGCACTGGCTAATGGTGAGAAACTGGTAAATGGTGTTACACTCTGAATCTAACATTGTAAATTCTGGCTCATGAAGCAAAAATAGAGCTATGTTGATTTTACAAATAAAGTTGTATTGGAACATGTAATCATTTAACAATAATCTGTGGTTGGTTTTATACTCCAAAGGCAGAATTGAATTTCTATGAAAGAATTCATACAATCAATGGATCCATAATTATTTACCATTTAGTTTGTAAAGAAAAAAATTAGATAAGGCTTCACTTTGTTTTCAGATAGAATTTTACTTCTCTTTTCAGTAATAGATAAGCTTCACATAAAGTCAACAGAACATTACTGTTTCTATTAGCTTATTATCTATGTGCCTATTTATTATACTTAAGGGGTCCAATGACATATGGTGATATTTTACAAGTTTTTTTGGTCCTCTGAAACTTCTGGGGAAATGTTTTCCTAAATTCACTGTGTACTATTCTGATCTAACATTTCTGTTAAATTTCATTAATTTTTTATAGGCACCATTGGAAACATGTTGATCATACTTGGTGTGTCATGAAAAGCAGTATATATTTAGACCACCAGAATGACAGGCATTCCAAGCATGACCCCAATATTACACATTGTTATCTTCAGTGCAATCACTGTGGAAGGCTCAAGTCTTCAAATTCAGACATTGCGAGTCCTGTGAATAATACACTGCTATTGTGGAATACTGGACTATATTGGAATATTTTGCTGAATTCATGTACCTGCAATATTTAGATGGCAATGTAATAGCCATCTCTTATAAAACTAAAGAATAAAAGGTGATATAAATGAAGGACTCTTTTGTATCTGCATATACAAAACAATTAGGATAGATATATAGCTATTTTCTCTTAATTGAATAGGAGAGATTTGTACTAATAGTGTTTGGACAGGATATCATGTCTGCATCCTGTGCTACGACTGACTGCAACAAAGACAACAATATGCAACATAATAATTTTTGTAACTCTCCTACGAACTTGTTTTGAAGCTGTCTCATTGAAATTTTTCTCAAAATTAATACAAGTAAACAAAAAAGAAAACATTTTGAGAAGGCCCAGAAGATTATGGCTAAATACCTACTAACTAAGCTTTCTTTTTTTAAGCATAAGAGCCATAATTATGCCCACTCAGATTTGGTACCTAAAAACCTACTAATTAACATTTATCAACCTCCAACAATCCTCCCTCCACTGAATTCAAAGCATTTGTTCTGCTGTTTTCTCCAGGTCATACAATAAAGTGCTCATTTCACTAAAATCTGACAGCTTCAAAGGTCTCTAAGTCACAAAAGCACAAGACTACACGTGTGATAATAGCATCTTAGTGTTCTTATGTTGTGTTTGTGTGTTTGTTGCATTTATATATCCTTCTTGGGTGTGTAAAAGCACACAACTTTATATAAAATTTCAAGTATTACCCAGTGAACAACTACTTTAAGAACTGAATTCTAATATCTTCATAATGAGTTAATCAAAACTTTTATTCATATACTCTATCCACTAAGTGTTAAAAATATTGTTACATTCTCAACATTTCTGTAATAAATTAGTTGGTGTTAAATATTTTTATACTAGAAATAAAATTCCATGTTCACACAAGGTAGAGCTACTTGAATCTGCAAATTAAACAGGTACATCTGGGACTTGTAAAGTTCTTTAACATATATTCAGAATTCACTTGTGAAACACTAAATAAAGCTAACACCACAAATCAAGTCTCATTTTTTCTTTTCTGAGCAAGACTCCAGATTGTTAATGTCATATGAAAGATGTGGTCCCATAGGCAAACTAAGATGATATCAGAAAAAAAGAGATCACTATACAACACAATGTTCCTATTTGACCTGTAGCAGCCTTCCCTTGCCTTTTCTTGCCTTTCTTTCTTTCTTTCTTTCTTTCTTTCTTTCTTTCTTTCTTTCTTTCTTTCTTTCTTTCTTTCTTTCTTTCTTCCATTTTCTTCCTTTCTCTTTCTTCCTTATTTATTACCCAAAATGTAGTATTTTGATTCAATCACCTTTAATTTGCAAATAAAGAATTCAAACCTGCAAGAAGGATGTGGATTCAAGCAAGAGAATTTTCTTGAGGATTCTTTTCCTTTAAAGTAAAAATGGAAAAGTAAAGAAAAAAATAGGAACGTACATGAAAAATTTATCAGGGGGTCTTGCTATAGGCTGTAATTTCTTTTTGATCCTGGGAAGGACTATATGTTAATTTTCATAGATGCTTCAGATCTTTATATTTCTATTTAAGATATAATGAAATCTTCTTTCAAATGAATAAATTACTTTTAAAATAGACTTAAAATCATGAACGTTTTTGTTGAAAATTACATGAAGAGTACTGAAACATTCTTATCACTGAGGTAAAAAGGTAAATGCAATAGGTTGAAGATCACATAAGGATTTTTAAGTAATTACGTTCAGCACGTTTACCATGTATTCAAAGAGCAAGTTTGTTTAATACACTGTCACATGTAGGGAGTTATTTATATAACTTATATTTTTCTTTTGAGAATCACCATTTATAATCACTCTGTATCAACGATGGGATATTCTTTTAAACCGCAGTTAATACAATTACAACCTCTGTCATTTATATAAGATGATCAAGTTTATATCTTATTTTTGCATTGGTATTTAACCTTTAACTTAAATATCACTACATATCCTCAAAATACCATGTTTCTTTAATGAGCTCTGCTTATCATAAGAAAAAAATTTTTAGAAACTTGGATGGGTAATTATGATCTCATTAAAATGCAATGTCTGCAGAGATTCTGCTAATCATGCTTCTGTTGATTTTCTGGTTGTGCAGAACTGAATCGCAATATTGTTTACAACCTATATAAAATGTGCATATTTGGAAGATGGGCCGCATTTGATATTGCTTCCTAGTCACAGAAATAATTGCCTGGCAGTTTTTTCTTAGGCTTTTGCTGTACAAAATTATACAGTGGCCAGGAAGACAGTAGAATAAGCATTTCCCTGGCATGCACAAGGACCTGAGTTCAATCTCTGATTCTGCAAAAAAAAAAAAAAAAAAAAATTGTATTGATGCATTGGTTTCCAGTCAAAATAACATTCTGGCTTAAAATTAGAATTACTGTTGTTTGAACAACTTCAGGTTGATACTTATAAATGGTGAAATCTAGTTTTATAGATCATTAATTTTCCTGTCTTTAGAAGTAGTAAGTACTAGTGAGTCTAAATCATTTTGTTAGTCTTTGATCCACTACAGAAGCTCTACTGAAAGTTATATTCTTAGAAGTGACCACTTACATTGTTCTTAAAAAGTGTGAATTCTTATAATTTTTGACCTTATATCATCTTTACATTACCCCTAATACAAAGAAAACTGGAAATGAGAAGTCTGATCAATTACAACTGTCTTCTGTGGAACAATATGAGCAAAATAATCTTTTGGGAGCTACTTCCCTCTGAACTGTGTGTATTTTTGAAAGAGCCATTTCTGAACCCCAGAGTATACTGATGACTTTCAGAACCATGATGAAGGATGCTTCAGTCATTCATTAATTCTGTCCTCTAAAATACTTTTATGGAACAACAATTATTCTGATATGCCAAATAATGAATTATACAACTCGACAAAGTAAGTCACCATGGAATCACAGGGCAGAATAGCACATTAGTGTGTATAAAATAAAGTGAAATGAAATAAGATGTACTTCAAAACATAAATTGTTTTCTCTTTAATTCTATAAAACATTTACCTTAATTTAGTTCTTTTTTATAATACTGTACAATAAATTTCCTTTTCTTTGTTTTTGTTTTTGGTAAAATAGGAGACTGAACTCAAGATCTTGCACTTGCCATGGAAGAGCTTAATTTATTGAGCTATCTCCCTGGCCCATTAAAATAAATTTCTATTTCATAATATTATAAATGTTTTTGATGATGCAGGTAATCAAACTTGGGACCTTGCACATGCTAGGGGACCCTGTTCCATTGCTAATCTGTAAACCCATTCTTCAAATTATATTCTTGGTGAAATTTTATTACAAGGATTTAGTCTATCAAACTTCTTTTTTACTGTCCATTATAATTACATTATGCATTATATTTTGCAAACATCTTTTGCAGTAATGGCACTGCAATTTTATGGAAACAGTTCCACTCTTGTGAAATTTATTGGACTGATATCATAGGAAAACAATAAATGAATATTTGACTTAAAGAAACATGGGAGACATTCACAAATAAAAATATATGTAAGAAAGAGAGAGGAACAATTTACTGTAATCCAGCATGGGCAATGTATCATGATTTAGTATACCATCTCATATATTTCATATGATGTTTGGCCTGTTAGTCTGGTTGCTTATCTTGTGTAATAATTAACTTTACAAGGACTTATCATAAATAAGTGAATCCAATCCTGAAAAAAAAACAAAAGAGGGAGTGTATGGGAAAGGGAAAAAAATTCAGATGTCTTAAGTATGTATACCAATTCCCACAATAAATGTACTCATTTTGTGCTTCAAAGATATGTTAAGAAGCCGGGCATGGTGGCGCATGCCTGTAATCCCAGCACTCGGGAGGCTGAGGCAGGAGGATTGTTGTGAGTTCGACACCAGCCTGAGTTACAAAGTGAGCTTAAGGCCAGCCTGAACTGCATAGTGAGACCCTGTCTCAAAAAAAGACAAAAAAAAAAAAAAAAGATATGTTAAGGAAAAATTTTCAAACTGAAAACAAATTTGGTAAATGATGTGACATTCACTTTGATCTTAATTTTGTAAACTAAAACAAAACTCTGTAGTACTTTATATGTAAATTGCTATGTTTTTTTCTGCAAGTATATCTAAATATATAGTAGAGCAGCATATTTCACTTTCTTTATTATAGCTTATAAAGTCACCAGTGATTGGCATGATAAAATTGGTCAACTTCAGATCAAGTACAATCAATCAGAAGCTCACTTGACAGTTTAGACTTTTCCTTTTGTTCTATGACAGTGTTATTAGACAGGCTCAAGTAGGAGGTAAACTCCACCATGGACATAAACGTAACATTTCAGAAGATCTGAACTACAGGGCCAACCAAATAGTTGAGCAGATTAAAGAGCCTGCAAACAGGCACAGGGGCCAGGGCTCCTCCCTGTGCCTGCTGGTTGAGACTGGGCGTGGCACTTGCCTGTAATCCTAGCTCTAGGGAGGCTGTAAACAGGTGGATTGCTGTAAGTCCCATCTAGTAGTGAGATCCTGAACAACCAATAGATCCTTCCCTAAAGTACAAAATAGAAGATCTGAATAATCTCTTTGTTTTAGTTCAAAAGTAGGTGTAAACACAACACATTGAAAACCAAGACAGAGAACACACAACATTTTAATATTTTAAAAATACATGACATTTATTTTTCATAATACTCATAAATTCTCTAATTCATGCCATGTAATAATACTTATGTACTTAAATATTGTATAATTGTACCAAAGGAGAGCATATACAGAAAATCCAAGTAAGATTTTGTTACATAGTATTCTTGAAATCCTTTCATACTTGTTACTTTTTGACGTAAAAGGATAAAATTTGAACAGTTTATCTATGAATAAGAGAAAGCTTTTAGTTCTTTGTTTGCTTGTTTGTTTTTCATGCATTGGTACAAGGTCTCAGTACATATATTGGACTCATAGCAATCTTCCTGCTTTCAGCCTCCCCAGCACTGGAATTATAGGCACACACAACCATGCCCAGAATCTGTGGCCAGCACAGCGTACACAGGAGCAGGGGTCAGGCAGCATTCATTAACTGGGTATTGAACCCCAGTCCCTATGCTTGCCTAAGCAGGTAAATTCACTGAGTTATCTCACTGGCCTGAAAAAAAGCAGTTTTTATTATCAAGAACAAAGTGAAATTTTGTGTTCTTAAACCATTATCATTACTTTTTTTTTTTTTTTCAGAGCTGGGGATTGAACTCAGGCACTTATACTTGCCAGGGAAGTGCTTATTCTACTGAGCCATCTCCCCAGCCCTTCTCATTACTTTTTGAAACAATCAACTATTTCCTATACATGAATGTTAATGGTATTAATAGTTATTTCTTGAAAACAAATTTATCTTGCTAGAGATAATATTACTGCATGAGATTAAGATTTAAAATGTTGGGCTGGCCAGATAGCTCAGGGACTTAGGGCTTAGGGAGACTCAGGGACTGGTGTGTCGTGCTTGCCCCTACCCTGGAGTACACTGAGATGAGGATTGAGTTGGGTGTGGTGGCATGTGCCTGTAATCCCAGCACTTGGGAGCTGTAAATAGGAGGATCATGGCAAGTCTGATCTGTGTAGTAAGACCCTGTAGACCCTGTACTAAATACATAAAAAAGGGGTTTTTGGAGGCAAAAAATAATGTGCAATTTAGTACCATTTTATAACTAATTATTTTTAGTAAAATATTTGTCTACATACTTGTTTGCAGTTTTAGAGATCAAAGAACTCACAAAATAATGTTAAATACTATTTATTCTGGCAGATTAAGTTATTTGTTTTGGAAGTATCTACAGGGTGTTCAGCGTCTCACTTCTAGATTGGACTCCTAGTGATCCACCTGTTTATAGTCTCCCAAGAGCTGGGATTACAGGCACATGCCACTATGCCTTATCTTCAAAATAAGTTTAATTCAGTAAACCAACTCCAAATATATTTATTTACTTCTTTTTTATATAATTGTGAACACAAAATTTGTACTATAGTCTATGATTTATTGCTAGAGATTTAGGTGACATGGATATAGTAAGTTTTCTTCAAATAATTTATTAACTACTGAAACAGAAAGATTTATAAACAAACAATTATTGAATCTAAGGAGAACAACAGAGAAAGATAAATTAGCTGAATCTTCCTAATTGACTGCAAAAGAAGACAATACATTACTGTAAAAGATCTGATTATGAAGCAAGTAAATGTTAAGTTCTGTTTCCTTCAGTACTTTAATTTTCTTTTCAGATAAAAGAAATATTTTATAATTCACTTAATTACATGTCAGCAATTGAAAAACTGTGTCTAAAATTCTAAGAAAATCTATAAACTAAGAATATAGCTTTGATATGAAAAAGAACAGTAATGGTAAATTTTGATCATCACTTAGTTTTGTGAATTTGGGTGTGTGATTTATTCAGTTGATGCTCAATTTTAAAATGAGAAGTGGTAAGAAAAAGTTTAATAAAATAAAATAAAAAATAGTGACAGTAATACTAAATGAAAACGTATAAGAGACATCATACTGAAGAAAAGGAATCATATCTATCACCTTAGGTCTGCCCCTCATAGGGCCATATACTGCAGTGGAGATGGTCTTACATGATAGCTCAAACCAGCAAGCCAGGTACAATTTTTTGGGGAGGCTTGAGCATCTGTGTATAAACTGTGACAAGATAAGGAAGTATTTAAGTTAAACTGTCCATTCCCAGATGTTCTAAGAGTACCTGAAAAGCATTGGGGAAAAATGGTGTTCCACGTACACACTTCCAAAGTAAGAAGGCAGATAAAGCTTCTTGACTCCTACCTATGGGCTGGCCCTTACTGAGTATAGGCTAATCAGCCTTAGCTGGAGGAAAAGGTTTTCTCAAGCTCACATTTTTGTGCCAACAAAATGAAACAAAATTTCTTTTGATTGATACATTTCTACGTATTGGGGATGCTTTTTCTTTGAAGAAGAGATCAGTTAATAAATGAATTAAATTTTATTACATATTCCAATTTTTTCTTAATTCAACTGTATGTAATATAAGTGTTGCTTCAGAAATAAAATGTTTTAAAAATAAAATTATAAATACCGTTTGCAGAAGTGCATATACCATTAAGAACAAAACACACAAATAAATAATAGAAGTCATTGACATATTTTATACACTTGGTCTAAAATAACTTAAAAGGGTAAGATACTCTTTTTCCAGTGATTAGGAAAGGCATCATGTCTTCATATTATTATGCAATGAAAGGAGAAAATTACATTGAATTTTTGGTGTTCATAAACAAAGCCTAAGCATTTTGTATTCAGTGACAAGGCATGAAGTTTTTAGGACATCTAAAAAAACTTCAGTATAAATATAAGAGTTCTGACAAGAGACTATTTTGTTAATGGGACCTTCATTCAATTTTAACCAGTGTTGAAGGGCATATTTGATGAGCAAACCTGCAGAAATACAAATGCATGTTCAAAAGGCCTACAAAGTGAACTTCAACTCTAGAAACATTAACTGCCTTTCCACAGGATAATGACACCATACCAGTCGATCAGCACCTAGGAAACTGCATATTGCATTTTCATGACCAGAAAGGCATCTTCTAAAGAAGCATTTCCAACCTGAATTACTCTAAAGGCCTTTCTATAGAAGCATTTCCAACAACCTGAATTACTCTAAAGGCCTTTCTAAAGAAGCATTTCCAACCTGAATTTTCCCTTCTGTCTTTGTTCCCTAAAATGTTGAAAATATCAGACAAACTGTTTTAGTTTGTAGGCAGCATAATGCTCAAAACAGATGAAACCACCTGAGCACAACACCACAAACTAAAACTAAATTTAATTTGCCTCCATAGGTTAACATAAACTGGTCAAAGGTTTGGATGTGTATGATTTGATTTGGTAAACAATTACATGAAAAAACAGCAGCAAGAGTTTACAAAAGGATAGGAAAAAGTTTCCATGTAATATGCTTCATATTCATTTTCAAATTATGTTTCGGAGTAGTAAGAACTACCGCAGAGAAGGAGTTAAGTAAGGAATCAGCAGCAGCCTGGGAGGTGCTAAGATCAGGACTACAAAAGGCAATCATTCTGTCAAAAGCAGGGGCAAGTTTTGCACTAGTTAAAGGTTATTTTCTTATTTTCTTCTTCTGTGTTTTCTAACTTAAAGTGACTTCCTCCTCCCCGACGGGTTTCACCTCTCACCCCATGGAATACAGAGGGGTTTGGGAGAGGACACAGACCTACCCTTTACTCTACCCAGCCTAACAGCTAAAAATCCCTTCTCTTTGAGAATTCTTGCCACACAGATAGATTATTGGGGAAAAAATGAAAACCAAAAGAACCTAGAGTTTTGTTAGAGGTGAGAAAATACATGTGGAATGCTTCCCATTATGTTAGAATTTCTGGAAAATTTATTTTTGTCTTAATCCTGATATTTTTGTCACTACTTTACTTATTAGGAAGAGAAGCAAATACTCAATGGAGCTCTGAAGTTGCTAGTGTTTATGCCAAAGCAGTACTAGAAAAAAGCAAACAGAAAGTTAAGGAAATGGAAAAGAAAAAAGGGGGACATGGAAGGAGAAGCACAGGAAAGGAAAGAGGCAAGGGAATCTGGTATCACAAAGGCAGAGGAGGAGCACAGATACATAGGCAGAGCTACTTGTATCTCCTAGTTCAATTAAAGAACTTTGGGTGTGAATGTCCCATCAATAGGAAGCAATGTTGGACTCATAGAGTGTTATCTATGCTTAAGGATAGATGGAAAAAGGAAAGTAAAGATCAGTTGGACTGTGTAAGGATAATTATATTTCTTTGGCAGTAACATTAAGTTGTTCATCCTTGACATTGTTTCACAAAAATGTAAAATGATGGAGTAGGTTAAGGTGTGTTTCCCACAAATGTTAAATCCTAGTACTCATGGCTTTGGCTCATTTTCACTCTAATTGTTTCTGTAGCCAAGGCTTAGTGACTTAGCCAAACCACCCAATCCCCAAAGTTAAAGGAGAAAAGATTCATTTGGCTTATAATTTTCCAAGTGTTCAGCCCATGTTAGGCTGACTCAAAGCAGGGTGGCACGGCAGAGGGATATCACACAGAAAAAACAGTCCATGGCAAAAGAAGAATAGGCACCGGACAGCAAACAGCAAGCAACCAACAAGTGATGATGCTTTCTGTCCCTATTCCTTACTATCTCTACAACAATAAATATCTCCTACTTGCTTCCCCAGAGACTCTGCAATATGCGCCATGACAGAAATTGATTAGTTATTCTATGTCATGTGTAAACCTCACTAGGGAATGAAAACCTGCCGCATTAAAGCTAAAATGGAGAAAGAAAGTTATTGATTTATCTTTTGCTCTAATATTTGTGAATTCTGAAAATGATGTCCTTCCAAATAAAAACTGAAAATTTCTATCCATTAAGATACGTGAAATTGGATTGTTGCACCAGATGTTATTTAGGTGTCATTTTTCACTTAACAAACAAGCAATACTGGCTTCCTCACAGCTGCCTTCTGGGTCGCTCTCTTTTCTACTGTTGTTTGCAACTGAATATCTATTCCTTTTCCTTGTTAGTTAGCTTTATCCAGTGTGTGCCTGAGCATGTAATTAGCTGATGGAAAGTCTTCATTGCAGTTGTCATTTTTGCTCCATTTTGCTTAATACAGAAATGTTGGCAGCAAAATTCGACAATCACCACATTCTTAAATGTATCAGGCCAATCTGTTTTATACAGGTAAAAAGATAATATGAAGTGAAGGGTTTACGGCCTCTAATAATTTCTTTCACAAAGAGTAGAATTTTGGCAAATAGTTCACTGTGTTAACCAATATGGGAATGGTGGGGAACTTCTGTATTTTTTCTGATGGCTATTTTGCTAAAATGCATTTAAAACAAAATTGCATATAAACAAATTTGAAAGTAGATGTTTTTCTTACTTGGGGGCATTGAATAATGAGTGACTATATAAATTGATACTTTATACTGTACTGTTCTCAAATTTTTTATGCTAAGATTATAACACTGGGTGAGCCTTACATATTTTATTTCTCATCACTGTGACAAAATACCTGACATAAAATAAAGAATATGAGGTTTATTATTTTTATATTTTTGTATTTTAGGGAAGGGTCTACAGGGTACACAGGGTCTCACCACTAGATCGGACTAGTAGAAATCTGCCTGTTTACATCCCCCAAAGAGCTGGGATTAAAACCAAGTGCCACCATGCCCTGTCTTAATTGCAGTCATAGTGTGTCCAGGGGGTGGTGCCAGCATGATAGGCCCAGGGGATCGAACCCCCAGCTCCTATGCCTGCTTGCAGGCTCCTTAATCTGCTGAGCTATTTGTCTGGCCCTCTGAGGCTTATTGTTTGCTCATAGTTACAGTCTGTAGTGGACCCTCTCAAAGGGAGAAATCTTTAGATAGAAAGGTGTAGGACATCTCATAGTGAACTGAGAAAAGATGTTTTTATCATGGCAAGTAGCAAGTAGAGAGTGAGAAGCGAAGTTGGAAGGGAAACAAAGGCTTCCAGGTCCTGGTCCCAGTAGCCTGCTTCTTCCCACCATGCCTCACCTCTTAAGGGCATAATCTGACTTGAATTTATCTCTGCTAATGAGAATAGCATCCCCATGATCCAACTGCCTTCTAAAATCCCACCCCTTAACAGTGGAGCTCTATTTGGGAAGCATTCTACATCTACATTGTAACAGCCAAATTCAGGGAAAAAGTTCAGAGCTTTCACACATTTTAATATCTTACATGCAACATCTTCCTATTATTTTATGAATGTTTTCTGTTTGAGTTATTCAGAAAATAATTTTGTGATAATTTAAGCATGAAGACTTTAGAAAATTTAAAAAACAATTTTCTATCAATTGTAGTGTGGCTTGTGTGTGCCTAGATAGTCTCAAGAGGTCCACTGTGATTGAACGCTTGGCTCCAGGGTCTGGGGGGTCTCTGACACCTTTAAGAGGTGGGTCTTGGTGAGAATTCCCTGTGTCACTGGGATGTATTCTGGAAAGGCAGCTCCAGAACTGACTGATGTATGAAATGGGCTATCTAATTAACAAGGTTATTGTTACACTCTGTTGTTCTGTATCCTTCCAGTTCACATTGAAATCAGTTGTTTGTAGCCCAAAGACTTTCTTTTTTTTAAAGCCATATTATTTATTTTTATTTTATTAAAATAAAAATGTTAATCAGACAGTTTCAAGACACCTTAACCATACACATTCGATGAATTAATACATTGCAAACTGTTTTCATAACGTTTTGGTATTGTACAAGGTGCATACATGATATTATATTTACAGATATTATTTTAGCAGATATCTCTTATCAGTGAATTAAGAGTGTAGTTGCTTACTTATCTTATTTTTTATACCTGAGTTATATCAAAAATTCACTAATTATTTACCTAGTGGATGACCATAGTACTAAAAGCCGACAAAATATCCTGTCCAACCACCATTAGTGCAGATCTTGCCTCATAGAATTATGTAGAAGCACAGCATTATCTATCCCAACTGTACTGTCTATACACACACATCATGATTTTTTCTTTCTACAACCCTTCCTTTGTCTACACCTGTCAAAAGTGGGCACTCCATTGACATTCAGCTAACTTAGGTGCTTGAACTCGACACCACAATCCAACACAGTCCAGCATTCTACAACCATAGTGAGTTATTCAAAGAA
Source organism: Ctenomys sociabilis (assembly GCA_004027165.1). Taxonomy (NCBI): domain Eukaryota; kingdom Metazoa; phylum Chordata; class Mammalia; order Rodentia; family Ctenomyidae; genus Ctenomys; species Ctenomys sociabilis. Next base: position 34,393 of record PVKA01011831.1, on the reverse strand, counting down.
ATTGACGACCATATCCATTTACAGCTCAGCTTAATATTATGGGCTCACGATGTATACTTCATTTTTATACTTTTCTGCTGGATGGTTAAGACCTAGGTAGATCAAGACTTATATACCAACACATGAACTTTATATTTCCTATGTGGACATTGAAGTCCTCTCAGGGTTTATCTTGTAGTCCTGTACATTATTCTGTAGATCCTTTGTCTGTGTCATCCATGTGGATGAGTCACGGCCAATGCTGGACCAGATTGCTCTCTGTGAGAGCTTGAGAGAAAGTTTTCTCTTCATGTGACTCTCCCCAGGCACACTTTAGTACATGCCGAAAATTAAAAATTGACCCAGCTCTATCAGCATGCACTAAGTTAAAGTCAAAATGGATTAAAGATCTAAATGTTAAAACAGAAACCCAAAGACTTTCCATGTTGGCGTCTACTGCATAAGGTGATGCAGCCATGGAGCCTTATAAAACTTTGAACTTTGAGCCTCAAATCTGTCAACTTCAAAAAAAATTCTCTTAATAAACATCTGGTGGCAAGTATTTTAAATCTAATATAATTTCACATTGAAATGGATGTAAAATGGACAAGAAATATTTACTCAAAATTTATATCACTGTTACTAAAGTCTAGAATAAATATCTACATGGATGTGTAATGACAATCTACTAGTGTAAAGGCAGTGACTAAAGAAAAAAGAAGAAAACTTTTCTCAAAGAGCATATGGTGAATTTTTCTTTTGCATTTTTCCACTTGTGTGAATGTATGTCCATATTTGCATGTAACCATTCATGATTTAGTCTGTTTTATTATAAAAAATTTAAAAATATGGAAAACCTTGTTTTGAGTCTGCATTATAATTTTCATATTTATTGTAGAACAAAACCTCAAGTATTTGATGAAATATTTTAAACGATATTTGCAAAATAAGTGCAATTATATTTAAAAAATATAAGTACCACATGCCTATAATCATGAGCTCAAGGCATGGGGCTCCATAGGGAAACCTTGTCTCAAAGAAGGAAAGCAGAGAGAGAAGGAGGGAAGCAGGGAAGGGAGAGAGATAGTGAGTGGAGTGGAGGGAGAAAGGGGAGGAGGATGGAAGGGGAGTGATACCACAAGGGGAGAAAGAGAGACAGAGGCAGAGAGAGAGACAGAGACATACAGACAGAGAGTGACAGAGACAGACAGAGAGACAGAGAGAGTGAGACAGAGAGATAGAGAGAGAGAGAGAGAGAGAGAAAGAGAGAGTGAGCTTCTCAAGGGATAATTGATTCCTAAATCAAGAAATCAAGAAGGAACTCCTTTTTGGAACGGCAGGATAATTAGAGTATGTTAAATCATTTATAGGTTATGAAAAGAGTATAATTATTGAATGTTTCCCATTACCATTGCAGTTCAGAATTATAGCAGTCTTTTCTGCTACAATTGAAAAGGAGTTGGAAGTATTTCATGGCCATTTGCACACTCGAAAGTCCTTATTTCCCTTCGTGCTGTCAGGCTTACCTAAATGGGAAAAAATGCTACCATCTGTCCAGATGCACAATACTACCAGAATAAACCACATGCATTTGATTTATTAGAGGAGTACCAAGCTTTTGCAGTGGTCCTCTATGCTTTTGGTCCCTCAGCTGTGTCATTCATTAGCATTCAACTTCTACTGTGAGTATTTTATATCAATGTCAGAAAGTGGTCATTTTGTCTTTAATAAATAGGATAATGAGAGGTAAAAGCTAAAAGAGACAACAGATATTAAAACAATTTTAATCTCCAGATAACAGACATTCTATCATAGATTGACAGCTGCTCTACTTTAAATGGAATTATAGAAATCCATTTTCAGAGTGTAAGAGTTGTCAATAACAATTAGACAGCTTTAGTCTGTCAAGAGTCCCTATGTAGTCAGTCACATCTGTACTCCATTTGCTGAAAGCATGGTGACGTTGTAAATGAAACACTGGATTTATCAACAGATGCTTCTACCAGATATTTTGTTTCCTTAAATGAAAATCATTTAGAATACAATGTGATATGAAGGGGGAGAATGGAAATACAAATAGCCAGAAGTTGGAAGGTGATGTTGGCATTTCCTCTAAGCCTGGAGCCAAGCCTGGAATTAGATTGCTTATAATGCAGCACTTGCAGAAGTGGAAAGGGAGGTTGCAGTGCAACATCCTGGCCCTCATCCTCTGAACTTAGACCTTAACCCAAGTCTGTAGCACTGCATGTTTCAGGCTTTCTGCAGAAATTGAAGTGAATATATGTGTGTGTGTACTTTTGTTTTTGTTTTTGTTTTTGTTTTTGGGAGAACCAGGGATTGAACTCAGACCCTTGCATTTGCCAGGGAAGCTCTTATTATACTGAGCCATTTCCCCTGCCCCTATATGTATGATTTTCAGGCTTCCTGAAGCTATGTTTTCATTATGAAAGCAGCTTAAATGTACCCTGAGAGATTAATAAAGAAAATTTGATATGTTCACAAAATGATACTGTTAATGTATAAGGAAATGTAAAATTATGTCATTTGCAAGAAAGTAAATTGTATTTGGAGTGATTATATTAAACCAAGTAAGTGAAATAAGTGAAACACAGAAAATCAATTTACATTTACTTTCATATATAATGTCTGAAAAAAGAAAACAAAAAATAAATAGTAGATACATGTGAAAGTAGAAGGGGAGATATTACAGGAAAAGATTTATGAAAGGGTGAAGGAAAGAACAGGGGACCGATGAGGATTAATAAGCATAGGTGACACACATGGACAAATATGCTGAAATTCCCACCTTCATGCAACTAATACGATATAGTAAAACAAACATGAAGAAGAGATAAGAAAAATGTTGCTAAAGACTATAGGATGTAAATACTACTTTTTCTAAAAATATTCCTTAGCTTACATACATCCCAACACTTCTGATCTCATATATAAATTCTATAAAGATGTAAGGTATTGGATTCTCACACAAAAAATAGTATTTTTCACACTATTACTATTCCAAAAAGGAAATTTATAAATCCAATTTAATAATAAACAAAAAATATACCCTCAGGAATTTATTTAGCAAAGGAGCTGAAAGATCTCTATACTGGAAATTATAAAATATTGATGAAAGAAACTGAGAAATAAACAAAGAAATTAGATGTCCTGTACTTACGTGTTGAAAACTGAATATTGTTCAAAGGGTCATACTTCAGCTGGTCTACAAATTCAATACAAGCAGTAGTGAAATTGTATTGCTATTCACCACAGACACATAAAACTCAATTTGAAATGTGTATGATTGCATTAAAAACAGCCGATAGCTAATCTGATCTTGAGCAAAATATATATATCTGGAAGCAGTTCACTAAGTTATAGCAAAGCATATTGTTAAGCTATTCTAGTTAAAACAGCTAGCTAGCACTAAAAAACCCAAACATATCCAATTGAACAGTATATGGAGCTCAGAAATGTATCTAGACTTTGGCAGTAAGTTGAAACTTGTACAACATTTCCATGAATGCATAAATGATTGCTTTTTCTGATGTCAGGAATATTAGACATCCACAAAAGAATGAAATTATGGCTTATTTCATATAATACACTAATATGGATTTAAAATGAAGTCTTAAAATGCCTGAAACTAAAATTTCAGAAACATGAGTGCATGGTGGAGCCAAAAGTGAAAAGTCTCAGTGTTTTGCTGTGAACACCAAAAGAGAAACTCTGTCAAAGCTGTCTGTGCTTCATCAAGGCCAGATACCTGTTGAGCTGGTCTTGCGCTAGACCCAACAACTTGTTATCTGGCAGGTTTGTGGAGCTTGGTGTTATCAGGGCTGGCCTTCCCTAACCCTGAATATGTGTTTGACATCCAGCTCAGCTGCTCCCCACATTAATCAAGCAAAAATAGTATGATTAAGAATGAGTAAAAAAAATTAGAGGAAAATTCTCAAGTGAAGAGAAAAATGACCAATAATTTTGTGAAAAGAAATGCTCAATACTATTGCTCCTCAGGAAAGTACAAATTAAAGCTTCTATAAGATATTGTCTCACAGTTGTCAGCATAACTGTTATTGAAAGTATGAAGGATAAAAAATATTGTTAAGTAGATGAATAAACCTCTTGCAAATTATAAGAAATGCAAGCTCATATTATTATTATGGAAAATACTGGAAATTTATCAAAAACATTAAACTAAAACTACCATATGATCTAATAATTTTATTATTTGGTATATGACTATAGAAAATTAAATTGCTATGTGAAAATATTATCTGTACTCTTCTGTGATTATAGAGTTCCTCAAAATGGCCTAGATATAAAGCTACCTAGATGTCCACTGATAGACAAAGAGGTAATGAAAATTTCACTTATATGTTATGTATGTGTGCCTATATTTGTGATTGAATATATTTGTCTTACAAATCTATATTTATATAATTCATAAATGAACATTGAGGGAATTCTGTTCAGTGAAGTTAGTCAAGAACAGAAAGAAAAATCCTACATGACATAATTTATATACAGAATCTAATGTGTTAGAACCCATGAAGATTATGAAAGTAGGATAATGGTTGCCAAAGTCTGATGAACAGAGCATGGAGTTGTGGATAACTTAAAAAGGACTGTCAGTGAAAAGTAAAACTTATGTTTAAGTAGAATTTTAAGTTCTCAGTATTCATTTATAAAATTTGTTACTTTATAGTTTAATACATGCTCTCAAATGCTAAGAGCAGATTCTAAATATAGTAATAACTCAGTTCCTGTATAGTTCTTTCTGCAAATAATTTGGTTTGCAGAAAAATACCATCAAAAATTTTTCTTTCAGCCTACAAACTCTACATCCATATGACTACAGCTATGTTTGCCAAAATTGTAAAATAAATTAATTTCATAAACTGAGCACTAGTCTATTTGCATCTAAAAAATTGACATCTTTTCCATATTAAGTTTCTTTCCCTTTAATATCCAAATGAGACTACCGCAAAGGATGCCACAGTTTGAAAGTATGATTTTAATATTCAGTTTTCTAACCATCAGTTCCCCTTCTCCAATCAGAATTAATTTACTCTCTCATCATTCAATATCTTAGTTTTATTTGAAACTATCCATCCATTTTACGGATAAATTATTAACTATGCACCACTGCCCTCTTTTGATGATTTATGTATGTATCTGGCTTTTTTTCAACATACCATTAATAAATCACACCAAATAAAATCAAGTAATGGTCTTTAAGCACTCTTTTACCTAAGGAAAATTTCTCACATTTTTACATGTTCTGTTTCTTATAATTGATATCTTATTTCATTTTGGATTAGTAGTACAGAATATTTGATAGTTTATACAAAGCAGGAATGCTTGGCTCACTGTTTTACAGGCTGTGGCCGAAATGTAGGCACTTAGCAAGAAAATTTCCTGCTCTCTTTTCACAAGTTGGAAAGTGAAGAGAGTGCATTGAGAGTGCAAGCCTTTTGTAAGGACAAAAACTCCAACCACAAGCATAAAATCTATATACCCAAATGCCTATAACTTCTATAAAGCATTTGATTTCAGCAAGTGTCAGACAGTTAAAAAACATAGCCCCTGTTTTGTTTCATTCAATAAATCCCATTTAATAAATCACATCAAATTAAATAACAATGTTAAAACCACTGCTTCAAGGAAACTGGGTAATTCTGTTGCTTTTATCTAAATCTTAATTTTAACATTATCGTGTTCATTTTATGGGACTTTCTCTGTGTTAATATTTTCTGCCATTTAACATTTTATAAATAAAATTTTATTGTTTAAGGATATGTTCTAGAATACTTCTTTTAATAATTTGATATATTGGGCTGGGGAGATGGCACAGTGGAATAAGGGCTTTCTTGGCAATCTCAAGGACCTGAGTTCAATCTCCGGTTCTGAAAAAAAAATTGATATGCTAATTTACTTTAATATATATTTTTTAAATTTTTTTTGGTGGAACTGGGGATTGAATTCAAGCCCTGGCATTTGCCAGACAAGCACTTATTCTACTGAGCCTATAAATATATTTTCAATATTTATTCTGGAACACTAAGTAAATCATTTTGAGAAATTTCCATTTTAATTTTTTTTCTTCAAGTGAGAGAACTATTAAAATTTAATCTTAACCAATCCACTGGGATAAATGATAATTTGCATAGTTTGTATTTTTTTCACTATCAGTGAACATGTTTTTTACGCTTATTATTTATTTTATTTTGAAGAGTAAAAACAAAAGCAGAAACAAAGACAGAAACAGGGTAATATACAATCATAGGTTACAGATTTTTCAAAGCAGGAATGCTTTGTTACAATGGTTGTTCTATTTTCTTTTCTTTTTTTTTTAATTGTGTGTGGAGTACAGGGTCTCACTACACAGATTGGACTTGTAGTGATTCTCCTGTTTTCAGTCTCCCAAGTGCTAGGATTATAAACTCACACCACCATGCCCCATCTCAGTAGCTGTCTCAGTTTGCCCCAGGGGTGCGGCCAGTACTACATGTCAGGGATCAAACCCAGGTCATTGCACTCTGCCTAAGCAGACACTATAGTCCACTGAGCTATCTGGGTTGTTCTATTTTCTATTTTTATCATCAAATCTGTTCATCAGATTAATAGATAATGTCTGAAATGCCTTCAATTTTTTGTTGTCAGATTATTCTTGACAATTATATGGTGTTTGTACAAAATTAATAATTTGTATTCCATAGAATAGATTGAGGTTTGGATTGTAACACAGAATATATTTAATGTTGTATATGAACCTGTTTTTGATAAGATTATCTATTTTCTTTTCATGTTTTAAAGTAGTAATATTAGTTTGGTATGTTAGCAAATTCCTAGAAAGTCACAATTGAGGGAGGCTGAGATAGCATAGTTGAAAATTCATGAACACCTAACCAACTTAGCAAGATCCTGTCTAAAAATAATAAAAAGGATATACATAGCTCAGTGTCAGAGCATTCCACACAGCATTCCCAGCATCTGTAGTACAAATAAAAACATATAATAGCAACATACATTTTTAAAAATGTATTTAGTACAAGGTCTACAGGGTCTCACTACACAGATCGGATTTTAGTGAGCCTCATGTTTTCAGCCTTCCAAGCAGGGGATTACAGGCGTGAACCACCACTCCCAGGCTCAGTTGCTGTCTCAGGGTGCCCTGGGGGCAGGGCCATCATGGCCCTCCAAGGATCAAACCCCAGGCCCTGCTCTATCTATGCAGGTGCTTTAATCCACTGAGCTATCTGGCCAGCCCTGCATTTTTATTTATACTTTAAAATATATATTTTATCAAAATGTATGTTGCTTAAAGATTCTCCAGTTATGACATCTACTTTTATTTGCATTAATCTCTGACTATACTAAGTTTGTAAATGCTTAACAATATTTTAGAGAAAGACAAATAATTATAAAGAAGCACATTACTGTTTTCAACTTTTGTTTCATTCAAAACAGTGAGAATCTATTATTTTTATATAATTTTAGAATATTCAGTGACAGATTCAGTTTCTCATTCAAAATTTCCATCAAGTACTGGAAAATAGCTGGCCTGCATCTGGAAAATCAAATGGTGAATCATTCCACTGTGTTTCTTTTTAATTTTTAACTATTAAATTTTGCCATGTAAACATAAAAGAAGACTTAGAAAATAAGAACGGACTCACTATTTCCTAATAATCCATCATTCACAAGAAGGCTAGCAAATTTAATTGGGTCAGGGTCTTTACTTACATATCCTTGTTCTTCACAATCACACTTCATTATTTAGAGTTTCGTGTGAATTTATATTCTTTAGGTACATTTCACAGGATTATTTTAAGGAACTAAATGTGATAATACTTGTGTATTTGTGATAATGTGTATGTACAAGAGAAAGCATCTTATAATTTGCAAAATCATATTGTCAATGAAGAAGTTAAGAATGACATTGGCTAGGTTACTTGTCCACTATCACAGAACTCAGGTTGAAACACTGCCAAGCTCTGTACTTAATGACCAAGTCACATAATTACTTAAATTATTCATCCTCTAGACATACATCTATTGATCATTAATTATCAATTTATGTGTCATTGAATGCAAATAATCAGATGTAACATGATCCTACTCTGGTGATTTTATTCTTATGAAAATGCTAGAATAGATATGGACATGGTTCAAAGGAACACAGTAGGATTATTATCATATAAGTCAAGTGAAAGATGTAAATAAGAGTTTTATGGTGACTAGAATTATTCTTAATGAGAGAAAATGAAAATCCCAAAGGTAGATTTGATTATATAATATAATTATGACAAAGAGAAGACAAAATCATCTCTATTTCTCTGGAATAAAGAACATAATCTTGAGATTGAACAATTGTAAACAATTGTTTTTGAAAAGAAAATGATAATTGTAAGTGAACTATCACAAGGAATTGGCCTGTTTTTCCTACGTAGATAAAAAGATAAATATTTTTATTCATAAGAATGTATAATTATATGACTTTGAAATGGCACTTTACAAATTTTATGACATAAAAATAATTATAAAAACAGTTGACAGAAAAAAGCAAGAGCTTTTATATTATTTTTGTTTATGAATGTACTTAAAATTGTATTTTATAACTTAAAAATCTGTTTAGAGCCACTTAACCATCTTAAGTCCTAAGGGTATAATTGAACTGAGCAATGCTTCAGTGCACTAAATTGTACAAAAGTGACCTCAAAACTGTGAACTACACTCCAGAACTGCCTTAAAATCCCCTGGGGAATATCTTAACTGTCTAGAGGACCGAGCTCATTAGTGCATTGATTTAAATGTTTCCATAACCCTTAAGCATGCAAGCTTATTTATACATTCTTTATCAAACTTTTATTTAACAATTTTATGTACCCTTATAAAAGAAGCTGAAGGAGTGTACTACTTTTTTCCATCTAAAGATATGAATGTTTATTACATGTTGATGGTGGTTAACTGAGATAGAAAGATTAAAATAGGAATAATCATTTTAAAGAGTTGAGTACAAACTTAAAAATTAACATCTGGAAAGTCTGTGATCATCTTGCTTTCTTTTTTCAAAGCAGATATTTGCGATGTTTCACAAGGTTGTATAATTTTTGAAGAACATAATTTATGCATTGACACTAAATTTGGTAGTAAAAGAGTCCTTAATAGAAGAGTTAGAATAGTTTATTTTTAAAGTGATATTTATTTATTTAATTGGTATAGGATTTCACTGTGCAGCTCGGACTCCTAGTGATCCTCCTGTCTCAGCCTCCCCAGTACTGGGATTACAGGTGTGCCCACCACTCCAAGTTTTGGTGGCCAGAATGCTGAGACTGGGGCTCAGGGGCCAGCAAGGCATGTGCTACGGAGACCAAACGTGAGTCCTTGATCTTGTCAGGCAGGTGCCAACACTGCTGAGCTATCTCCCCAGCTCAAGTAATTTTATATTATATTAAGAAAGCATTAAATCTGTACTCTGCTCTACTATCCCTGATATGTCTCAACTTCAGCTCCTTCTGGACTTTAAAATAGAATTATGACTTTACAGTAAACCTCACTTGGGGGCTACTGTATAATGATCAATAGTTCCAAAGATTATTGAGAATTTTGAATATAAAAATCACAGAATATATGACTGACCTTCCCACAATGAAATATTTAGTTATGATTTTAAGTGCTCATGTTAGTTATTTATATTCTGAACCCTAAAAATTCTGATGAATTACGTATTAGGTATAGTAACATACAGTCAACAAACAGTCATACCAGTTCCTGAAAATACGTATTTGCCAGACTTACAGAAAGGAAAGCTCAACAGAATAAGATATAAATATTTCGGGGATTGATTTATGAAACCAGTATAATTTCTATTGAAAATCTGTAAGTATTTTTGTTGAAATATATAGCCAATAGTAAACTTCACATGAAAAAGTACATAATCAATAACCTAAGAGGGGCCAGGGAAATGGCTCAGTAGAATAAGTGCTTCCTTGGCAAGTGCAAGGACCTGAGTTCAATACCTAGTATTGCCAAAACTAAAAGAAAGAAAAAAAAACTAGAAAAGGAAAAATAATCTTCCCAAAGGAGAAAAAGCAAGGAACAATACTTGACACAATATGATATTGGTAAGAGAAGGACATAAACAAGTAGAATCCAGGAACAGATCCACATAACTATGGCCAGCTATTATAAAGTAAAAAAAAAAAGCAGTTCATTGCAAAATGATAGGCATTATTGGGGATAGTACTACACATCAGTAATGCAATCTAAGAAAAAGTGAGACAGGGAGACACCTTCTACAAGTTCTCAAAGCCAACCTGGGAAATTTGGTGAAGTATTGTCCCAAGAATAAGTGAAAGAAAGAAAGAAAGAAAGAGAGAGAGAGAGAGAGAGAGAGAGAGAGAGAGAGAGAGAGAGAGAGAGAGAGAGAGAGAGAGAGAGAGAAAGAAAGAAAGAAAGAAAGAAAGAAAGAAAGAAAGAAAGAAAGAAAGGAAGGAAGGAAGGAAGAAAATAATGATAAAAAGGGTCTGTGATATAGCTCTGTGATATAGCTCTGTGATGGGGGACTCTCAGATTCAATAATTTCCACCACAAACAAACAAACACACACACACACACACACACACACCTGAATGGAAGGAAAAAATTAGCCACGATCTAAATATTACACCTTACATAAAAATTAACTAAAACTGTTCATTTAATTAAACATAAAATATAAAACTTTAATAGTGCATCAAAGATATAAAATAAAATCACTGTTTTTAAAATAAAAACTTGTTACACTTGTCAGAAAAAAGCATAGTTTATAACAGTTAAAATAATGCTAATTGGACTTCATTCAAATAAAAGTCTAACATGTGAATAGCATAAAACTTAATTTAAGGCAGGTTAAAAATTTTAAGTGCATAAGTAACACTTAAAACTAAAGGAGAATCCAAATAAATAAGTGACATGAATATACATTTCTCTAGAAATATAAATAACGAAGCAGTAAATTTCATATACACCATTGCAGTGAGTAATTTCAAAAGAAAACAGACTTAATGAAGGACCCAGAAATTTACAAGTTTAGGTTACAATATTCACCCACAAAGTCAAATATTGAAGAATGCAAAGGATCTCCCCATGCATTGGTGATCAGAAGAACCCAGCCCAGGGCATGGATCCCATGGCAAATTGCTCTAGAGTGCAGCTGAGGGCCCGGAATCTACGACAAAGTCCAAAACAAGTTGTCAGGAGGCTGAGGAATCTGCAATGCAGGCCTGAAAATTCTGTGCTAGAAAGCACAGGAACTGGGGCTATAAGCTAGGAAGGACACAACACTAAAGATGAAAGAGAAGACTGAGCTCTTCCAAGAGAACAAAAGCCTTCCTCAGTGAAGGAGAAGACTGAAACTCAGGCTAATCTTCCCAATGAAATCAGCATGAAATCCCTCCCTGCAAGGTTTAGAAAGCATGCATCTCTATATTTTAAAAATAAAGGCTCAATGGCTTGGAGGTCTTGAGAACATTCACCTGAGGTTTTGCATTGGTAAGGCTATATTATCTCACAGAGTCACTGAAAATGAAAATTTCAAAAGAACATTGCGCAGGAACATGAAATATATTTTCAGGATGGGGACTTTGGCATTTCAAAGTCATTATGCAGTTACTGATGACTGGTATGATCTTTTAGATATTATTAGAAATACAAAACAATTAAAAATAACTGGACTATTTTAAGAAAAAATATATATCTGACCATAGTACAAATCATAAAGAGTTTTCAAAAGTCAGTTTAATTTACTTCTTTCTAAATAAGTGTTCAAATTATCCATGACAATAATCAATGAATTGCTGGAAATTGAATTAGAATAGCTTCACTGTATGTACTTTATTTCATTTCAGACAAAATCTCACTAAACTGCCCAGGCCTCCAACTGGTGATTTTTTGAGATCAGTCTCTCAAAATCTGAGGCAATAGGCATGAGGCAGCATAGCTAGCTCTGCTTTTATTGTTTGTGATGATAGATCTAATAAATCCCAGTTTTAAAGATAAGTAATTATTTTATTACCATCATACTTTAGGAATTCAGCAAGCTTTGTGTAATATATATATATATATATATATATATATATATATATATATATACATATATATATATTACATATATAATAGTGCTATATATATGTGAAAAATTAAAATAAGCTATTAAAAACAATAGAGGCAATAACAAGACAAATAATTATCATAATTTTTTCAAATATTTACATTGTATATTATCTCACATCAATTTGTCATTGCTATAAAATAATATATACATTACTTATTTGGTGATTTGTATATCTAGTGTTGTATAAAATCTTACCAAAATCATCTGCATTGTATTGAACAGATATTTCAAATACTGGGTTTGGAGTTACATTTACTGAAATGTTACATATGTATACACAAATATGTTTAAAGATGTTATGATTGTGTCTCTAAATTAGATATTAAAAGTGAAATCATGTGAGTACACAAAGTGACACTGTATGTTAAGGTCATCTAATCTATTATAACACTTTTATTACATTGGCTTAAGTATACTTAACAAGAGACAGGCATTAAAAAATCTTGATTTTATTATACACTCAGAGATGAGCCTATGATAGGAAATAGTTGTTAGCTAATTTAGTATTATTATACAACATTACTTTTTGTGTAAATGTTATCTAAAAAGATTACAAAGTAATGTTATAACATTTATATGATTATGAAATTCCAAATGTGTAAAAATTTAAGAAATGAATTATGAGTGCAGTTAAAATGCAGAGAATATTTTAAAGTTTAAATATTTTATATAAGCTTACATGCAAGTCTCTGTATAACTAAATTTTTTATGTATTTCACATAAAGCAGAAAATTTATGTATTTGAGCAGGAAGGACATAATACAGAGAGACTTCTAACAAAATACTGAGAATTTTAACTATATTCTAAATTTTTAAATTGTATAATTGAAAAGTTTATAAAGTAAAACTATATGGAATTGCATCAAAACATATGACAACTATAATATTCTTGATCATTTTATTGTACACAAAATATTAAAATTATAATTTTAGCATAAAATAAAAACATAACTTTAATGAATGGACAGTATATTTGCTTTTAATTTGATTTCTGTTTTATAGGCATATTTCAATATTCCCAGTATTCAGCATTAGGAATTATTGAGTGTCAAAGTTGTCTATTAAAAACTTCTGTCTTCATTTGTGTTTATGTTTCCTTCTTCCTATTTGAGAGTTAAGGAAATGAGTTTATGTTTACCATGAGAATGATGCATTTCTCCTGAATGCAGCAAAGGAAATTGATGAAAATATTAATAGACTATTTTTTCACTGTAGAATAGCTTACCGTAGAAAGTAAACTCTACAATAGGAAATATAAGTTAGAAATACAGCAGTGTGCAAATTCATTGTAGAAATACACTGTAGAAAATAGTTGTTCAGGGGCTGGGGATACAGCTGAATGACATAAGTGCCTGCCTGGTAAGTGCAAGGTCTTGAGTTCAATCCCCATCACCACACACACACATACACACACATACACACACACACACACACACACACACACAAAACAATAGTTGTTCATTGTAAAATACAATAAATACTTCAACAAAAGGGAAACACCTACCAGATATACCACAGAGAATGTACACACACATACACACACACACACACACACGCACACACACATGCAAGAAACTGAATTCAATATTTTGGAATGTTGAAAATGTACAAATAGCTAACATTTATTTCATGTTTTCTGTATTTCAACTACAATCTTAAAGACATCAGATATAAAAATATACATGATCCTCACAAACAAACCAAGTAATTTTATTCTTTTTATTTGACTTGTCTAGTGCTACACTGTTAGTAGGTCCTGTTTTAGAGATGCTAAGCTACATATGTTGGCTCAAAGAGCAAGTACATTTCATTGTGCACTGATTATTTCAAACAACAGGCCTTCAAGGAAATGAGGGAACTGTTTAATTAATGAAAAATAGGTTTTATGGGCTATTTTGAGCCTTACATTTTTAAGCTGAATGCCTTTGAAAATCAAGAGGATGGAAACCTGGAATTAGGGAAGATTAGAGAACATGGCCCAACAAGAATATCCATTTAACCAATTGATACATTTGGAACATATGCTTGATGACCTGTTTTTGAAGTATCTCACTTTTTAAAACCGTCTCTTTTTATAGCACATGTAAAATAATCTTTAGGATATATATATATATATATATATATATATATATATATATATATATATCCTAATAATATATAATATACATAACATATTTATTATCAGTTGCAGAACTGTACACTGTTATTTGTAAGATCATTATTCATTCTGAGAAAGAGCATTTGCAGGTGAAATTCCACAGAAGATATTTGGTGTAACTATATTTCACATATGAATACACAATTAATGTTCCACCACCAAATATGCTATTTTTCTTTGAAATAGCGAAGGCATTTCAAAATAAATAACATAGATGAAGAAATATAATATTGAAACAATATTATCAGAAGGTTTTTATCCAGAAGCTATGAATCAAGCTTCACCTAAATGCATTTAACATATTCTAGCGCTCCCATTATGTTTGGATAATAGAGCAAAATCACATTTTCACTGATCCATTACACATTTGGAAAATGACAAATTTGAAAGATTACTCTCATGTGCAATACATACAATTTTATGCAAATTTATAATTTAGTCACATCTTATAGCATATACTGTCAGCTAAACAAAAATAGTTGAATAGGAAATATCAATGTGGATGTCACATTGTGGAGACATTCAAGGAAAAATGAATGTATGAGCTATTTCAGTCTATTAATTCATCACATTTACGCAAACAGACATGCTGAAACCTATTTTGACACACATTTAGCTTAACCTGTTTTATTTCACATCACTAGCATATAAAGCAAAAATACATGTTACCAACTTGGATACTGATTGTAATAAATGCTTTCTTCCTGAAATATCTGCCTCAGTATTTTAAGCCATAATCATACTCACTGAAATGATGAAAATCTAAATGATAGTGAAAGTACTTGTCACTAAACCATAAAGGTGCTAACAGAAATGATCAGTGTCAATTATATTTATATTTATTTCTCTTTATATGTTGCTGGTTGATAAATTGGATCATGATTTTAAAAATCCAGGAAAATTATAAATTACAAAATTATCCAAGTTCATTTAAAATTTTTCTAAATGCATTTATGAAATTGTAAATGAATCAAGATTTATTAAAAGTACAAGTAATTGCTTATAAATTCATATGTTCTGCATGAATTAATACACAAACACATGCTTCACAGAAAGACAATACTAAAATTAAAACTTAAATGTAAACAATGCATAGAAAAGAAGAAATAAAACTTTGTATGGAATCACAGATGTCAACATAGAGAACTGAATTTATTTCAGGGTGAGTATATCAGAGGTACTTGAAAATCTGATCATTATTTTATTTTTATTTATTTATTTTTTATTTATTTATTTTTTGGTGGAACCAGGGATTGAACTCAGGCCCTTGTGCTTGCCAGGGAAGCACTTATTCCACTGAGTCATCTCCCTGGGCTCTCATTATTTTAATATCACTTTTTATTTCGGATAGAATTTCTGTGGCTGGAGGCTAACTTATGGATGCAACTCTGATTTTGTCACAGTGAAATTGGATAGAAAGAAAAAGATTATGAATTTATAACTATCTAGATAATTTTAGTGATAGGAATCAGTGTTATGTGTTTAATAATTTTGTGATAAATTTAAAACCAATTTAAATTCTGAGTTCATTGGAACTTCAGATATTTCCTGTGCTATAAAACTGGACACACATTAATGAAGTAGAAATAGTTTCCATATTTCTAAACACCTTTCTCTTATAACCTAAAAGTCTGAAAATAGTGAAATTTTAGAATTACAAATGATCTTCTGTTTGGTTTGTGTGGAATTGTCCCCACAGAGCCTCACACAGTCATTGAAGTGCAGTTCAAAAGTTTGTAATTAATTCCTGTTCCAAGGCTGGGATTATGAGTGTGAGTACTTCTGGGATTACGGGTGTGAGTGCTACATCCACCCAGGACCAAATACTCTGAATGTAATGTAAGAGAGACACAGAGACAGACTTGTCTTCCATAGCCATTGGCGCTGCTGTTCCTCCCCTTTGCTCTCTGCTCTTTGCCACTGCCATGAACTGCTGCCCTTGGCTATGTGCCCGTCTGCCTTGGAGCCAGCTTAGTGTGGTCTGAATCCTCCCATAACTGCAAGTTAAATAAACCTTCCCTTTCTTCATTTTGAGTGTCAGGTGTTTGTTCCAGCAATGAGAGAAGAGTAACTGAGTCATCTTCTCTGGGGGAACAATTGCAAATTTAATGGGCATCATTTGGGGGGATTTGGCATATGACTACACCTTGAGTCATTTGTTATGTGACAATGAAAATAAATCTCCACCTTGTATATGTACTTCAGCTTGAAGCAAAAATACAAAAAAAGAAACATAAAGGATCAAATATTACCATTTAAACACTGGTTGGTTAAATCTGTGCCTACATGAGGCTTTGGGAATCAGCTAGACACAAGCTATGACACTGGGCAACTTGACTTGGTGAGATTCCATTCCAAAATAAAAAAGAACCACTGGAATGCAGGTAGTGAAGTGGCAAGGCCTTGAGTTCAATTCCTAGAAGAAATGCTTCTGTTAATCTACCCTAATATTCAAGTGCTAATCAATTCTTTATCTGAAAATTTCAAGGAAAAGATTTACCAGTACTTAATCATGAGTTGTTACATGGCTTACTGCAATTATAATCTACCACCAATTTAGAAATGTTTCCCTGATTCAGCAACATTAAAACATGCATAATGTTTTACAAATGTTGAATTTGGGTACTTTTAATAAATAGTAAAGCTAAAATAATTGAAAAATTAGAGTTGAAACTTGAGGGAGACAATGGCTAGAACACGGAAGCTATAGGCCTGTATTAGTAATAGATTTGGTTCTGTGATTCTTATTAGTCATATGAACTTAAAAAACAAAAAATCACTTCTTTCACCTGACTATTATAAGGAACTGATTTATTAAAAGGAATTGACAGAAGCTGAGGAGCTAGCTCAGCAGTCTAAGTATCTGTCTGATGAGTACAAGGACCCTGTTTTGATCCCAATTACTACATGCTGTGACGGCCCAGAACCACAGGAGTGCAGTGCAGGCCCTGGAGATCTGGGGTGGTGGTGCACACCTATAATCCCAGCACTGGGGATGCTAAACGGGAGGCTCACTGTGAGTTCAAACTGCAAAATGAGACCCTATACCAGATATTCATCTTTGAATAAACCATCTCTTTTCATCTGTAAAGTATTTTTTCCGGTGGGGAGGGGCTACAAATCTATCACTTGTCGTGAGTGTCTCCTATGACAAGGCATTCACCCTTTCCTTTCAGAAACAGGTTCTTTCATTTCATTTGTCAAAGTAATTTCCTTGTTTCACAAGTTATACAGATTTCTAACCCAAGAAATATACACAGTTAATGGAGCATGTGCCTCTCCTTTTTGAGAGTCTGCATTCCATACCTTCAGTAGATATTTTCAAAATTCTACTGAATAAATCACAGTTCTCCATGTTCACATTGGGTGGTGTCCTTGAACCCTGTCCAAAAATAACTTGGTATCAGTCACCTTGTACAGCTAACTCATTTCAATTCTTAACCTTCCTTCACTTCTCTGACTCAATCTATTGCTCACTCCTTGGTGGAAATTGTTATTCTTGTAAGAGACAGTCTTTGGTTAACTTATAATTAGGCAGCCAGAAGAAGGGAGGGTCTAAGAGAGAGTCCACTGGTTACAAAGAAAATAAACCACATAAATAGCTAATTGGAGCCATGCAGATAGAGTTGGGTCTCAAACTCTGAGGAAGGAAACTTAGGCAGAATAGACATAGTTAGTCAGTAGCTCCTCCCTACCTCCTGCCTGAATTGTAGCAGTTTCCGTCTATGTTTAAGGTTGAGTTTAGAGAAAGTTGAAAATGAAGAAAAGCTTATTTTCCTTTAAATTCTGCAAGCTGAATAACTGGTTTAGAGAAGTTAGCTGCTGATATGTATGTTTTTTTTAAAATTTTGCTTAAGAGAATTTTTTTAATATGATTAAGAAAATAAAAATTTTGAAAACATTAAAAATGATACTCATCTTGGTGATTTATCATTTTAAGCCAAGAGTTCCCTGTGATAGGCAGCCACTAAATGAAGGTTCCCATGCCTCTGCTAATAAATGAAACATTGTGTATCAAGAGGCCTCAAGGAAGTTTGCTTTCAGGGACCTCTCTGGGAGCTATTTTTCTTCTATTTACTTCCAACAAACATCCTTTCTTTCATCAACAATTTTATCCTACAACCTACTAAGTCAAGGAGCTTGATTTGTACAGATTTAGCTGTAATTTTACTCCTACTATAACTACTACTAAGCCGGGCATGGTGGCGCATGCCTGTAATCCCAGCACTCGGGAGGCTGAGGCAGGAGGATTGTTGTGAGTTTGAGACCAACCTGAGCTACAAAGTGAGTTTAAGGCCAGCCTGAACTGCATAGTGAGACCCTGTCTCAAAAAGACAAAAAAAAAAAAAAAAAAAAAAAAAAAAAAAAAAAAAAAAAAAAAAAAAAAAAAAAAAAAAAAAAAAAAAAAATAACTACTACTACTCCTACCGGGTTCTGTCATTGTTGTTGCAGTAGCAGTATTGCATTTAGCTACTGAAATCATATAATTTACCTGGTTTGTATCCTACGCATTTACCTGAGTGGTTTTTAATTTAGGGTTGTTTGACCACCCTAACACCAGCCCACTCCCACCAGCGAGTGAAACGGCATTATCTGAGAAACCTTTCTTTGTTGCACTTGAGGATGACATTTGTTCCTGGCTTGTAGTTTTTATTCTTCTTCCAAGAAGAGGCGGAGTCCTTCATCACAAAAAGAGCTGGACCAGTCAGTCACGCTGTGGTTGTGAAACCATACATGACTTTCTGGGCTGACTTCACTGGCTTTCCAGTTAAGTTGCTTTTGCTATGGCTCAGACCCTGAACTTCTCTCTGCATTCTTTCTCTGTAGGTAGTCTTATCCCATCCCATAACTTTAAGTACAACTTATATTTAAAAACATGCTCAAATCTATATTTGAAACGTAGATTTTTACTAGATTCAAATTGTTCTACCTGTCCTGTGACTAATGATATCTGACACAGAAAAGTTGCTTAGAGTTTTGCAGAATTACAAGCCACATCCTGGTTTGTATGCAGAAAAAAAAAAAAAAAAAAAAAAAAAAAAAAAAAAAAAAACCTTCTTTATTTTCTAGTATTAGCTAATACATGTGAACAATGTGATGAAGTCACAATGCAAGTACAGCCTAATAGAACAAAATACAATTTTTGTCTATATTGTCTCCTTTATCTCCTGGACATATTTGAAAACATAAATTTAATGAGCATCCAAGACTTCATCTAATTTATGTATATATATATATATATATATATATATATATATATTTTCAAAAACCTTTATTTTTATTTTATTTTATTTTTTTGTGGTACCAGGGATCTAAATCAGGACTTTGAGCTTGCTATGCAAGCTCTTATTCCACTGAGCTATCTCCTAGGCCCCCACCAAAAATCTTTAAATCTGACCTAAGTCGGAATAGAGAAAATCAAGTCAAATACATTTTATTTGTCCTTCACTGAACAACATATTAATTGCCTTTACAATGATTTGATTATTATCCCTGAGTATTTCTATTATAACCCCTGAGGTGAAATATTTTGAGAGAAATACAAGTGTTCTAAAGAAGGTTACCCTGCCTGTATTTAATTTCTCTAGGTGGTAAAAAGTACAACCCAAGAAAAATAATAATCCTGCTCTTCAAATACGTTTCATGGAGTTAGCCAGTGATTACTAACCCCCCAACTCATTCCCAAATAATTAAGGTAGACTAGGCAAAAGCACACCCTTTCTAATAGCATGACATTTAAAAAAAAATCTATGCTCCATATTATTCTAAATGAATACCAATATGTTTGGACTTCTGAAAGTACTTAAATAGAGCATTTCATTGGCACTGAAAACAAAGCCATGTCAGCCATCAATTGTAAAGATAACTGTTTTCAGAAACAACCCAACTTTCGTTATAAAATTTACTCAGGAATTATAGAAGTCCACAGTTCAAAGCAATCTAAGAGATAGTCTTTTTCTTAAAATGTTATGTAGTTTTAATTAAATCAAGAAACATACATGTCATTAAACTTTTATCCTATTTTATATAATAGCTTATTATTTCTACATTTATTTTTAAATTTAATTTTTGTTTAACATTGTAGTATTTTGGAGTAAAACTTGTTTTTTGGTAGAAATATGGAGACCATAATAAAATTCTTAGAAAATTGACATTTTTACTAACTAATGCATAACAAATTAGGTAGTTCATAATGTACAGAGCAATGATTTAAGTTAAATACCATTAATTTAAACTAACAAAATTTGATCAAATAGCTCAGAAATTAACATTATCAGAAGATAAGGCCACAGACATACCACAGGGATATATGTACTTACTGACAAGTACAAGATGCTACTGAGTTTGATCCCCAGTACAAAAAGGTAAAAAAAAATAGAAGAATAAACAATGCTCTTCTTTTGCACAATATGACTATCTTCATTTATTGTCCACATGCTGATGTTTTGATTTTTGCATTTACAATTGTTGTGTAACTGGTATCACACAGAGTCATAGTTTATATTCAAGTCATTTTGGTGTTGTACATCCACAGATTTGGGCTGAATCATGATAACACTTGTCTTCTTTATAGTGCCTTTCCAGAAGAATCTTCCAGATTCTACCTACTCATTCTTCTCTCACTGTCATCTCCCTGCTCCCACTGACCCTTTCACTGTCTTTGTAGCTTTGTGTTTTCCAGAGCATCATATAATTGTGCATTTCAAGGAAGGCTTCTTTTTTTTTTTTTTTTTTTTTGTGGAACCAGGGCTTGAACTCAGGCCCTTGCTCTTGCCAGGCAAGTGATTATTCTACTGAGCCATCACCCAGCTTTTTTTTTCTTTCTTTTTTTTTTTTTCCAGTGGAACTGGGGGATTGAACTCAGGCCCTTGTGCTTGACAGGGAAGCGAATATTCCACTAAGCCATCTCCCCGGCCCTGGTAGGCTTCTTTTAGTTTCTTTTTAATGTTTTATTTTTTAAAGACAGTACAAATCAGTATTAGAACAAAAAACTTACAAATGATTCAGATTTTCACTTAACAAAACTAATATGAATTTGAAAGTGTTTGTTGTAGTTCATAGTGCTGTCTTCAATTTAGTTGTTCAGATTACCAGATATATGGAAAAGTGGAAGAAAAAAGATAGTAAAGTTATAAGAAATTAAGAAGAGGGAAAAAATAGAAAAGAAGAGGACAAATAAAATTAAGCATTAACTGCTCCTTTCCACACACAAGCAGAAGTCCTCATTACAACTATCTAAATCATTCTGCTTACATACATAAGTATCTGTTTCCCGTATTTTCCCTCCTATCCTTCCCCTCATCTCAATAATTCCTTCATTTTGAACAGGTTCACTCCATTTAACAATATCTGTTGTAGCTTTCATATTGTATTTTCTCTTTCACGTTTTTACACCAAGGAGACAGCACAATGCTTGCATATGCAGGTCTGATTTATTTCACTTACCAGTATGGTCTCTAGTTGTATTCATTTATTGATAAAAGCCTTGAATTGATAATTTTATATAGCTGAATTATACTCCAGGGGCCAGGGAGATTTCTCAGTAGATAAGCAGTCCCCTGGCAAGTGCAAGGGTCTGAGTTCAATCCCCACCATGTAAAAATAACCACATTTTCTTTATCCATTTCTCAACTGATGGACCTTTGCTTTTTCTCCAAGATTTAGCTTTGCCAGTGCCACAAATGTGGGTTAAGAGCTGGGTTGAATGGAACTTCCAGTCCTAGCTTTCTGAGGGATCTCCACACTGATTTGCACAGTAGTTGTACCAGTCTGCACTGTCACCAACAGTGGAGAAGGGTTCTCTGTTCTCCACAACACTAGGTTGACTTTTTATTTATTTATTTATTTATTTATTTATTTATTTATTTATTTATTTATTTATTTATTTAATTTTTTTTGCAGAACCAGGGATTTAACTTAGGCTCTTGCTCTTGCCAGGGAAGTGATTATTCTACTGAGCCATCTCCCTGGCCTTTTGGTTGACTTCTCGATGACAGACTTTTTTTTTTTTTTTAGGCATAAGAGGAATCTCACTGCTGTTTTAAATTGTATTTCTCAAATGAAAAATGGCATTTTAAACATTTTTTCATTAATTTATTTGCCATTTATATTTCTTTATCTGAGAATATATTCATCTCAGATGCCCATATTTGGATTGGATCTTTGAATATTGGGGTCCTGATATTTTTAGTGTTTTATATGTTCTAAAGAGAAGAGTTTTGTTGGAGGGTCATGTGGTTATAATTTTTTTCTCAGTTTGTGGATTTTCTTTTTACTCTATTAGTGGAAGGACAGAAAATTTTCAAAAACATGCTATTGGTTGTTGATTCTTTGAAGTATTTCCCATGTAGTTTGATTTTAATTCATAAACTCTCTATATATACATCTCTTTAAAAAAAAAAGATTTTTTTTGCGGCACCAGGGATTGAACTCAGGCCCTTGCGCTTGCCAGGGAAGTGCTTTTTCCACTGAGCTATCTCCCCAACTGTACCCATCTATATATTTATGATTTTTTTACCTACATTTTTCCTCCAGAAGATTTAGTGTTTCTGTTTCAATGTTTAAATCTTGGATTCATTTTGACTGTAGTTTAGTGCACAGTGATAAATATGGCTGTAATTTTATCCAGCTCTAAGTTTTTCAGCATCATTTATTAAAGGGGCTATGTTTCTTACAGTGAATGTGTTTGGCCCACTTTGTCAATGATAAGGTGGCTGAGTGTGATTGTAGCTGTGTCTCCATCTTCTAATGTGTTCCATTGATTCTCCAGTCTGTATTTATGCCTGTATCATGCTGAATTTATCACAACAGCTTTGTAGCATAACTTCAGGTCAGTGGTTGTGAAGCCTCCTGCCTTTCCTTTATTGCCCAGGATTGCTTTTGATAATCTGTGTCTTGTGTGGATCCTGATGAATTTTAGCAAAACTTTCTCTAGATTTGTGAATTATTCTAATAATATTTTAGGCAGGATTGTAGGAGGAGATAGCTTGCTGCTCCAAACACCTGCCTGGCAAGCTCCAAGACTCAGTTTGGTCCCCAGTACCACATGCTATGCTGGCCCCACAACCCTCAGTGCCCTATGCTACCCACTGAAATCATGCATGGTGGTGCGCACCTGTAATCTCAGTACTGGGGAGGCTAAGACAGGACGTAGAGTCACACATCCTGAGACAGACAATATGAGTTCAAGCTGAGCAGTGAGACCACCAACCAAAATAAATAACTAAATAAATGAAATTGTTTCTGTTTTATATCTGGATTGCATTGAATCTGTACAAAGATTTTGGGAGTACAGCTATATTCACAATGCTGATTCTTCTGCTCTGAAGCAAGGAATATCATTCTGTCTTCTCAAATCCTCTCTCATCTCTTTTCTCAGAGTACTGCAATTTTTACTATGTGGATCTTTTACTTCCTTCAGGAGATTGATTGCTAAGTATTTCATTTTCTTGGATGTTACTGTGAAAAGCATGATTTTCAATGTCTGTCTCACTATAGTCATTATTTGGGTAAAAATATTTATTTTAAGCATTGGTTTTATATCTCATTACATTATTGAATTTGATTAAAATATCAATCACTTCATGGTGATTTTAGGAATCTTTGTAGAGAGTCTTGTTATCCAGAAGTAATGATAATTTCACTTGCTATTCATTTCTTGTATTCCTTGAATTTATCTCTCTTTTCTTATTTCTCTGGCTAATATTTCAGAACTCTATTGGACAGGATTGGTGATACTGAACATCCTTGTCTTGTTTCTGATTTTAAAGTGAATCCTTTCAGCTTTTATCCATTTGGCATGACATTGGAGGTTGGTTTCTCATAGATAACTGTTATCAGGTTCAGATATCGCGGTTGGGGAGATGGCTCAGTGGAATAAACACTTCCCTGGCAAGCACAAGGGCCTGAGTTCAATCTCCAGTTCTTCCAAAAAAATAAGAGACATAGACCAACTACTCCAATTTTGTGCATGTTTATTTATTATGACTTAGTGTTGGACTTGTCAAAAGATTTCTCTCCATCTGTTGAAGTGATCATGAGCTTTTTTTTGGCTCTGTGATGTTCCTAATGAAGAACATCACTTTATAGAATTTTTTATGTCTATATTAATTAGACAGATCATTTATAGATTTTTTAAAATTGTGTCTCTGGTTTCTATATCAGAATAATGTTTATATCAAGGAATGAGTTTGTTTGAATTGCTAAACATTCAATTTCATTGAAAATTTTTACAATAGTTGGTATTCAATCTTCTCTAAACAGAGACTTCTCTTTAGAGAGTTATGCTGTGAATTCATAAGGACTTGGGAGTTATTTTTTCATTTGGTAGGTTTTTTTTTTTTTTACTACATTTTCAATTTTGTTTCTCATTATTGGGTTATTCAGACTTTGTATATCTTCTAGACTCAGATTTGGCAATTCATACATATTTAGGAAACTGCTCACTTCCTCTATGTTTTCCATCTTCTGAAAGTAAAGATTTTGAAAGTAGGTACTAATGATATTCTAAGTTTAGGCTCTGTAGTGATTTCAGCCTTTTCAATTCTTAATATACGGAGTTTTTCCTTTTTTATATTTTTATTGAGAAACAAATAGCAAAGAGTCATTTTCAAATCAAATTAGTAGGACAGTTTCAATAATTAATACGTCACATTGTTTTCTTAGTGGTTAATTGTTGTACAAGATGTAGACATGATATTCTATTTACAAACACCATTAGAACAGATTCCTCTATTCACTGAATTGAGAGAATGTAGCTGTATATCTATCTTAACTATTTTAAGTATACAGATACAAAATGGTCATTCATTTCTATCCCCTTTTTTTGTTTAGTTTTGTCAATTAAATATTATAGGTGTGTGAATTCAGCAAAATATTCCCAAATAGTCTGGTAGTCCATAATAATATTGGGTTTTCTGTATGTCTGGCAATGTCAGAATTTGTTGACTTGAGTCTTTTACAGCTTAGCATAATAATATGGTTTTACTTCTTATCCTTTGGTTTAATACTTTTTCTGCTGGATGGTTAAAACCAAGATAAAGCATAAACTATGTAACAAGAAATATAGTATTTGTATCTGATTAAGTCAGTCAAATCTCTCTTTTTTTTAATAAGGTTAAATAGAGATTTAGCAGTTTTATTTTTTCAAAGAACCAACTCCTTGATTAATTTATTCTTTTTATTGTTTCCTATATCTCCATTATGTTAATTTCTGCTCTAATATTTATAATGTCCTGCCTTGGACATTGGGCTTGACTTGCTCTTTATTATCTAGGAACTTGAGGTTTTGTTAAGACAGCTTTCTTTGTATCCCACATGTTCCAATAAGTCATATGTAAATATTCTTTTGAGTGCTTAATTTCTTAATTGCTTAATTTTTTTTTTAATTTCATTTGTGACCAAGTAGATATTTGGGAGGTTGTTATTTAACTTCCATGTATTTATGTTTTGTGGTTTCTTTTGTCAATAATTTCCAGTTTCATTTGAATTTATTTAAGCATTCTCTCTGTGCTAATACATGATCCATTTTGGAGAATGTCCCACATGCAGCTGAGAAGAATATGTATTGTAAAGTTGTAGGGTGAAAAGCTCTGTAAATGTCTATTCAGTCCATTTCTTCACAAGGTTAGTTTAGTTCTATTATTATCTTTGCTGATTTTTTGTCTAGTTGATTTATCTCTTTTAGACAGTGGCATGTGGAAGTCACCCAGTGCAACTACATTATTGATCCTTTGATTTTTCAAGTCTGTTAAAATTTGTCTTAGGTAGTTGGGTGATCTTGAGTTGGGTGCATATTTTTTATAATTGTTATCTCTTCCTCTTGCTGTTTTCTCCTAACAGGTATGTAGTGACCTTCTTTATCTCATTTAATCTTTTGTCATCAACCAGTGTAGCTACTTATGCTTTTTTCTGGGTTACTGTCACAGGGAGTATTTTTTCTCATCCTTTGATTTCCAACCTGAATTTCTTTTTGAGTTAAATGTCTTTCTCGTATACAATGTATTGTTGGATTTTGTGTCTTAATCCACTCTGCCAGTCTATTTTTTTTTCTTTTTTTGATTTTTGAATTGAGGTCATTAATATTGATTGTTATGAGTGATATGGATTAGCTTAGCTTTGTCCTGTTACTTTCTTCCTACAGGTTCTGTACTTTTCCCTTCTTTTAATTACTTGCTCTGGTTGATGGTTCCTTTCTCTTGTTCTTGGAGATGTGCTTATTTCTGTTTCTTTCTGGAATATTTTTCTGTAATCTTTGTAGGGTTGGTTTTGTGGTTATGACTTTTTTTTCAATTTTTCTTTGTCACGGAAGAATCTTCTTTCACCCTTGAATTTGATGGATAGTTTTGCAAAGTATATCAATCTGAGTTGGAAATTACTTTCATTGAAGACCAAAATATTTTATTCCAAGTTCCTCTTGATTTTGTTGGTTTGTGTTGAGAAATCTGCTGTGAATCTTATGGGCTTTCCCATTTAAGTGATCTGTTTCTTCTTTCAAACAGTTTTTAATATTTTGTTTTTGTGCTGAATTTCTGGGATCATGATTATTGTGTATCTAGGTGTAGGTTTACTTTGATTATGAATATTTGCATTTCTATATGCCTCACTTCCCTGTGTGTCACAATCTTTTCTCATACTTGTGATATTTTCTTCCATTGCTTTTGCAGATAGTCTTTTTATATCACTTGTGTTAACTCCTGATGTTTTATTGATAACTATTTGTCTTTTATTGTTTTTCTTTGCATCAACTTGTACCTGTTAAATTGTTACATCCTGGTTCTTTGTTAGTTTTAAGAGATCTTTCCTTTTATGTTCATTAGTTGCTCCCTTCAATGTCTGAAAGTCTATTTGCAGTTTCATTCAAACTTTTTTCCAGCTTTCAATGAAATTCTTATTTTCCTGAATAACTGTTTGAATCTGTTTCATGAATTCTATTTCTTTTTTGTATTGTTCAATACTTCCATCATTTTGTTATTCTCTTTTTTCTTTTTTTTTTAATCTATGTCTTCTTTTGCTGTGCTGAGCAATTCTTTCACAAATGTTGTCATTTGTTTTTTCAACATGAAAGAGTCCTTTTTTCTTTCTTTCTTTCTTTCTTTCTTTCTTTCTTTCTTTCTTTCTTTCTTTCTTTCTTTCTTTCTCTCTGTCTCTCCTTCTTTGTTTCTCTCTTTCTATATTTGGTACAGCATCTCACTATGCAGCTAGGATTCATAGTGATCCTCCTGTTTTCAGCCTCCCCAGTGCTGGGATTACAGGTCTGTGCCACCATGGCCAGACTCAGTCACTGGGTCAGCATTTCCTGGGAGGTGGGGCCAGCCCTGCTGTGGGACTTGAGAACCAAACCTGGCCCCTGAGTTTGTCAAAGCAGGCTCTTAGTCAGTTAAGCTATATCAGTGGCCCTTGAAAGAATGTTTCTGATCTTATTTTTTCTATAGCCTGATGGACTTGGTTCTGAACTTCAGTTACTATCTTTTCAAAAATTTCAGGTATGTGACTTCAAAGGCCTTCTATGACCTTGTCACTTGGACTTGTTCTGAGAGGGTTGGAGGACTGGGATTTACTTATGCTCCTATTTTGGCATTTTTAAAGCACCCAGTGATCATCCAGACTCAAGAGTGGTAGGAGAATTGTGCAAACCACAGTGGGGAGCAGGGTAGGACTCCCTGAGGTTCTCTCTGTAGGTGGGGAGACTGGCTGATGCTCAACAAAAGTCCTGCACAGGTGGTAAGTGTGGGTCAGACTCTGCAGGACTTCTGCAGCTCCCAGGTGTCCTCTGTTCCTCATTGGTGGGACTGGGTACCTGCCTAATCACTGCATCTTGCATGCAGGGGACCATGGATCGCAACTCACCAGGATTGCAAGGCCACACCACATCCTCCTAAGTTCTCAGATGGTGTTTTTTACTTGTTTTCTGTTTTTCAACAATGAATCATCTTATACTTTCTGGGTGGCATTTACCCTGATATGTATTACCAACTACTGAAAAACACCTGTGTATAATTCTGGAAATTATACATTAAAACACTTCTAAATATTTCTGTGAAAGATCTTGTGTCAATAAAGGTTTGTAACATATTTGTATAAGATTAGTGATCAGAAATACTGGATCCTATTGTAAGAATAAGTTTAGTTTTGCCAGAAACTAACAAATTATCCTCCAAAGTGGCTCTAATACTTTGACTTCCTTTAGTCAATGGAAAGAAGTTCCAAGATGCTCCCCCACATTTTGCCAGGGGTCAGTCCTGTCAATGTTCTGCTTTTAGCTATTCCTGAAATGTAATGATTTGTTATTGTTTCACTTTAATGTTTCCGCCATACTAATTGGTAATATCAGTAATATTAATGATTCTTAAAGATTAATATTTATTGTTTTTTTTTTTTGAGACAGGGTCTCACTACACAGCCCAAGCTTCTTTTCAACTCTGTAATCCTGTATCAGCCTCCAAAGTAGTAGGACCCTTGCACCCTGTCCAAATGAAGACTAATATATCAAATATTACTAAAATGTAATATTCAGCAGCTGAAGGCAAGAGAGTAAATATCAACACATATTTATTTTTCAGCTATTTTAATTGTCATATTTTTGTTTAAGACATAGGATTCACCTAACAGAGAAAGAAAATGCATTTATCCTCACACACACTTGTTTCCCTTCATGTATGAGCTCCAAGTAGGGCACTTTGCACAACATTTCAGTTAGGTTCCCAACTCATCAACAATAGTCACATGTAAACCTTGCTAAGACAAGTTCTGTTACTTTTGGGAGATCCTAGTTCGCACAACCAAACACAGAATTCTGTTTAGTAATTTATATCTAGGAAAATATAAATTTGCTGTAGTTGTTCCAAATCATTAATTTGAGTTCATTCATTTCTCATATTCCTGGACTATTCCTGTCTTCAATTAACTTTCTCTCTTAGTAGCTGAAAAATAAATATTTTGCTACTCTTTCCAAAATGATCAAAGGTAGAAAAATAAGGGGATAACGGAGACTGATTGTCTTTCTGTGCTTCATTTAAAATTTTATTTATTTATTTATTTGGTACAGGGTCTCAGCTATGCAGCTTATAATCATAGTGATCCTCTTGTCTCAGCCTCACCCCCCGCTGGAATTACAGGCATGCACTACCATGCCCCGTTTTGGTGGCTGGCACAGCATGCCCAGGGTTCCAGGGCTGGCACTACCTGCAGTACCAGCATCAGAACTAGGTTTTTGTGCTCATCAGACAAGCACATAGATCACTGAGCTCTCTCATTTTACTTGTCAGAGAATAAAATCTTATTTTTTTGTGTCAGAAAATGAAATCTTCTGCTGCATTTTTAAGGTCACTAGCTGGATGCATTCATAGATCTACTCTAGTCCAGTGATTGGTAAAAGAGAACTGAAGTATAATGAAGTAGCTGGAACAGCACTTCACTGCTGAAACAAAATTAGAATTATAATACTTGAAAACGTGGAAAGAATGTCTGGTGTTTTCCAAAAGGATCAGCCATATTCTTCTCCAACTATAATCAGATTATGCCATTTTGAAGCTAACAGTTTAATTCATTTATTTTTTAAAAAGTGAGACATATAATAATATTAACTCTTAACACTAACTTGAGACTTAGAAAAACATTTTTAGGCACTTGTTGATTAAAACTTAGAAAAAATTTTAGTATGTACTTATATGCAAATCAAATTTTAATGATAAACTTAAAAGCAAAATTGTAAATAACCCTAAAAAGAAAAAAGAAACCACAGTAAAGCACTTGTTTTTCCTCTTAGTAAGAGAAATATAATACTTTATTCACTAAAAAGTTATTACTTTTAAAGATTTGTTGTTTAAATAGTGACAACTAAGGGAAATGCAAAGTCGAAGAATGTGATGGATTTCTAGTGGAGAAAATTTTGCAGATTATTCAAGGCAAGAAATGAAATATTTTCATGCTTGTAGTCAAAGATTAGCACAGTGCAAGAAAGTGATACTCAGGAGTCTACTTGCAAACACAACTTCCCTTAAGGACACACTGGCTTAGTGGGAAAAAGTCTGACTCTTGTCAGCTCTAGCACTGCTTTCCATGAAGGAAATATGAAGCCATCAAGGAGGGCTGGCGAGGGTACTGTGCCAGCAGGAATAAAGCTAGCTTGAAGCACATTCTCACTGGGACTATTGTGCAGAATTTTTGGCTGTCCTATTAGAAAATAAGGCTTCTGGGGCACAAGAGGTGGGGGAAGAAGTGTGAGAAAAATGGTATGAAATATATGATATCTACAATATTTTATTCTTTCATTGTCCAACATACATACATTATTGTTTGCATTTCTTTATTTCAAATTCTATTCACTATACAACAATAAGTATGTAATCAAATTTATACACAACTGTACAGAGTTTTCTTTCATTCATTTGAGAACATTTGGCTATCACATAGTATCTTTAAACTCTGTAAGGTAAACACATGGAAAATGTATTCCCAAGGACTTCGTCCAAGAGTGGGAAGAAAATTGAAGTTTAAGTCCACATGCCCACGCCTAGTTATACACATGCTTCCCTATTAATGAGGCACTGTAAGCACAGGCTATGATCTTGTGAGTTGGGTTTTTGTAAGCTTTCCACTCATAACCTTGATCATATTTCCGTTTACTTTAGCTAGTACATCAGATGATGTGTTGTTGGATCTCTACTTCATACAAGAGAAGGAACAGCTTTGCTTTTAAACATTTTTGTTGCTCCCATCTGCATCATTTCTGGGATCTTGTCTAACTTTGCTGCAGGCATGATTGGAAATAAAGAAACAACAATAGACACAGCCTTTGGATGTGGCACTACTTCTGTAAAAAATATATTTCCTGACTTGTATTTTGCTTTTCATTTACATGCACAACTAATAACTAGCATCAAAAAAATCCAAACTATTTTATTACCTATGTAAGACCAATATTTAAATTGATTCTCAGTTTCTTATCCAGTGACTACATTGTTTTTTCTATGATCTGTACACTGTTATTTTGGGAAACAAAATTTCTAAGCAAAGCAAAATACCTTTTAACAGAACTTGTGAAGATTATTAGAGAATTATTCTCATTACCATTTCATCATATACTGTGGCTTAATTATTAGGTTTGTATTATGTTCCAAAATATATAAAAAATATATAAATCTCATAATTTCTTTCTCTCTTATTTATGACTTGTAATTTCTCATTTCCCTACTTTTCTTCTGCCTATAACAGAATAGATTTTTAAAATAAGATTTTACTACAAATGCATTAGACATTTTCTCTTTCTAAGTGTAAAATGAATGGTGTGTTATATTTACATTTCAATTTAAAATTCTAGGAAAAGGTAGTTCTCAATTATTTTAAATATTTCTTAATTTAGACATGATAATGTAGTTTTACATGCTCTGAAGGTATTTTGCATTTCAGGAGCAAATACAAATTCATGAGACATCACAGTAGGCAATTCAGAGTAATAAACATATAGAGAAATTATAAAACATAATCACTCTCTATATATTTCAGAGTAGCCAACTTAAATTTTGTTCATAAATGTACAGATAAATAAAAACAAAATGAATCAAAATTAGAGTTTCTTGGATTTAGCCTAAGTAGAACAGTAGGATCATTAACTTCTCATCTCAATAAAATAGAAATTTTCTGTTGTATTCTCTAGGTCAACAAATTTACAATGTTGAAATGGATTTTTCAAATGCCTTCAGGAAAACTCACAGATGTGAGACTTTATGATATATATTTGCTTAGGGCACCAATGTCAAAAATTTATGTAAATGGATAATTTTTGCCTTTTCACAGAATAAGATATTGATGAGGTTCTTTGAAATATTTTCTACTGTGGTAAGTTTGTGAGGATCGAATTTTGAGGTCTATTTAATTTCATCGCCTTTCCACATGAAAAACAAAGTTTTAAAACATGTAAATCTCACAGGCAGAGCTAAAATATTGTGAGTAATATGTATCATGATAACAGAATGATTTTATTCTATGGAAATGTATGTTAATGTCATATATATTATACACTTTTCATGCAGAATTGTACTTCTCTCTACCATTTTTAAAATATGTTGACACATGGTGATTTTGAACATTTTTTTGGTTCATGGAACATTCTTTTAAATTTATTTTAAAAGGAAAATATTTTGTTCAACATAGCAAAAATTGAATCACATTATAACTTTACATAAATTATTCTGAAGCAATATCTCTAAAACAAACATGTATCTTCATGGTAGTTAATAGCTAAATGAAAGAAATAGAATGTTATGTTCAACAGCATGTTGCAAATATATTTAAATTAACTTTATAGCATATATTTTATCTTTGTTACTGATTTCTCATACAATTGAAAACAGTTTCAAAGTGGGATAATTTGTGCAAAGTGACAAAGATGATTGCACACTTATTTTATAATTTTACCTGAAGTTCTCTTTGTGGGCTGGGTTTGTGTAACGATTATCATATAGTCGCTGAAAAAAATATAATTTACAAAAGTTTTATTTTCTTAAATTTATGTATTTTTCACATGATCTAACTATGCATCTTGAATCCATAGTGATCCTCCTGTTTACAATCTCTCCAGCAATGAGATTATAGGTGTGTCTACCACACCAGGACTTACAAACGTTAATGTTGAGAAAGAGCTTGATATGTCCATTTTGGCTTTTAGGAAATTCATATTATGATTTATATATACCTGTTTAAGAAATATATTATCATTCATAATCATAAAAAATAACTTCTTATGAAGTTAGATATAAGCAATAATGATCTTTAGTGATTTGAAACAAGGTAAAAAGAAGTTTTAGAATTTAAGTTTAAGGTAATTTAAGTAACTTTTTTGTGATTTCACAGGAATAAAAGTATTTTCAATTATTGGCACCAAAAATTAAGAAGAAATGATAATTATAGTAAAAACACAAGTGCTTGATTATATTTATTTGGAAGAGCAAAATGTACCATAAAGTAAAATATGGTTTATAGTCTCAAAACATTATTCATGAATACTGATTGATATTTTGTATCATAAAGTTAGATTTGAAACATTAAGAATAAGAATCCACATTGTTTTGAAAGAAAAAGGGGAAGACGGCAAATTAAGGAATTAGCTAGAAAAATATTTAACATTTGTCAATAGTGAAACTATGGATGTCATTGTGTTCCTAGATATAAAATGATATTTCTGTGTTGGCAAATAGCTCTCAGACACTTGCAAGTTCCTTTCATAATATGCTAAATGTGCTGTTGGCAAAAGCTGGCATTTGTTTAAAGATATTGTTTGCCCGATAATGTCTCACCATAAAATTTTTTCTTAAAAATCTATGTAACATTTATCAAATGGGTTAGTTACAGCTTTACTTTCAAGATTAATTTTACTTTTATCACAGCTTTAAAAATACCAAGAGTGGAAGATATGGTGGTGTACATTTGTAATCCAAGGAATTGGGAAGCAGAAGCAAGAGGACCACCAAATGTTCAAGTCTAGCTTAGGCTACACAGTGAGACCCTATAGAAAGGAAGGAAGGAAGGAAGAAAGAAAGGGAAAGAGGGAGAGAGAGAGGGAGGGAGGGAGGGAAGGAAGGAAGGAAGGAAAGAAGGAAGGAAGGAAGGAACAAAGGAAGGAAGGAAGGAAGAGAAAGAAAGAAAAGAAAAGGAAGAAACTCAAGCACTAAACAAATAATACCTTAATATACCTTAATGCACAGACACATCTAGTAATGAGAATTCCTTCATCACTGTTCAATTACCAAAAAGTTTCAGTGACAGAAAATGCACAACTTTAAATATCTACATATAATTTATGATACAGTGTAATCATGTTCAAGGTTTGCTAAATAAGTAAATGTTGAATCATATTCTTATTTTTCATATTCTTTTTTTTTTTTTTTTTTTTTTTTTTTTTTGTGCAGAGTCTCACTACACAGCTTGGACTGATAGTAATCCTCCTGTTTTCAGCCTCCGCAGCATGGGGATTACATGCCTGGTCTCAGTGAACGACACAGCATACTCAGGGACAGGGCTGGCATGGCATGTGGTGCTGGAGATCTGACCCTGGTCCCTGCACTTGCATCAGTAGGCACTCAACCCACTTTGCTAAA
>PVKA01011830.1:0-59612 GCA_004027165.1 Ctenomys sociabilis | reverse complement strand
AAAAAAAAAAAAAAAAAAAAAAAAAAAAATTACTTCCTAGTGTAAGAATTCAAAAGGAGAAATAAAAATTGAATAGTACAACATGGTTAAATGGAAAGTGAAAACCTAAGAATTAAATAACAAAGAGAGAGAAAGGAGAAAAGTTAGGAAATATGGCAGGGGCAAAACCATACATTTATATAAACAAGATGGTTAAGGCAATGGTCCTAGGAATCTCCATCAGGTTTTTGGAAATAGAAGTTAATGGGTAGACTTTTCACCCTGACTAACTATAAATGCTGATATCTGTGAACTAAGCAACTAAACTGAGGAAATGCAAAGTATAATACTAAAACGATGCTTGAAATACTAAATACATACTGCTTCTAATGCTCTATCAATTATTGCTATATCCTCTTTAAAATAAATGTCTAAAAAAAGATAATAAAAGAAAACAAGAGACAAGAAAAAAAGTCATACGATTATCCTGCTACAATGTTGTATATGGTTTGATTTCTAAATTTTTTGTGCAAAAATGTGTAATTTTTTTTCACATTCTATAGGAATTTAAATTTTAGACTATCCATGGTTGCTGGAAAATAGTCATTTCATGTTATGTCTAAGACGTTTAATATTCAGACAGATAGTGATGTTAAGCTCAACCGCCTCTGTTACAGGGTAATAATACCATTATGCTTCTCTTCTAGATGTTTAACAACTAAAGTTTTCAGACCAAAAATTAGAGAAATAGAGGGGCTTCAAGGATAGCCAATATTCTGGCCCTAGCACTCTAATGTCAGTGAGAACTCAGGACATAAGAGAACCTGTGTTGTGATATCTTGTAACTCAGTGATGTCCCAGATTTTCTGATCAAGGAGATTATGGGGCCCCAGAGGAAAGTGACTGACAATGTATAGTGTGCCTAAGTAGAGTCACCTAGAGAAAAAAAATTTTCTCAGGCTTTCACAGAGAGAAAATTGGTCAAGCAATGGCTGTTACTCATCCAGATGGCTGACACTGATAAAAGTTATACATGGTGCTATACATTGATTCAAGGTAAATCCTGAGGGGATTTGGCTGACCTTGTCAAATACAAAAGCTACATTTTTACTTATATTGTTCTTGTTTTAACTTGGTCTTAACCATGTAGCAGAACAGTATAACTATGAAGTATAAAAAGTAATGCCATATTAATATGCTGAGCTGTAAAAGACTCAAGTCAACAACTTCAGACAATTGTCAGTTCTGCTGATAACCCACTGTTATTATGGACTATTGGACTATTTTGGGTTATTTTGCTGAATTCAAGTACTTATAATATTTGAACTGGCATAAAGTATGAAAAGGTCCTTTAAAGACCTTTCCAAATATAGCTTCTCTAACAAAAATGGAACACCCATCTCTGACAAAACAAAACAAAACAAATAAGGGGGATATAAATAAAGGGCCATTTTTTGGTGTAAAAAATATATGTATACACAAAATAGTTAGGATAGATATACAGCTACCTTCTATTAGTTCAATGAGAAGAGAGCTTTGTACTAATACTGTTTAGACAAGATATCATGTCTGCATCTTGTCCTCTGAATAACTACTACGAAGGCAACAATATGCAATGTATTAACTATTGTAACTGTCCTAGTAACCTGTTTTGAAATTGTTTCACTGCTATTTTTTTCTCATTAAAAAGAATAAAAAAATTAAAAAAATAAATAAATATTAAAAAAAGAAGTACTGTTAAACTAATAACAGGACAAAGTTTACATTTACTAAAATGTAAGGAATTTGTCTTAAGAGCAAAACAGAAGCTGTGGCCAGTGCAGAGACAGCTCTCATCACTAATGTGTGTTCACGGGTGGGCAAATGGCCCAATGCCCCTAAATATATTGTGAGACCCTGCTGTGCTGCGGCCATGCTTGTGCAGTAACTGCTATAGACGTATTAAGAATTTGGCTTTAATTTTCTCGGGAAGAGGTTCTGTGGAGCACAGGAAGAAAGTGCCTGGCAGTCCAGCCTTGGTCCTAAATGTCTTTGAGCTTGTATGCCAAGCACATTGATACCGTAATGTGAAGTAACTGTAAACATAAGGTTTCAAGGTGACGCTAACACTGACACAGACAATGTTTATTTGGGTCCCTGAAATATGAGTAACTGACATAAGCCATACTTCTCACTGCACACAAGCCGCACTTGTGGCACCTGCTTTGATTTTGTTGATGGAGAGCAACGAAAACCCCTGCATTACTAGCCAGCTCTTCTGGATTATCATAAGAAGTATTTTGTACTTTATGTCTTGTGGAACGTAAGAATCTTTGACACAGAAAACTATGGCTCGCCTTCTCATGTAACTTGAATCAGCTATTAGTAAAGTGTTCTAAACTGAAAATGTTAAATTCTTTGCTTCTTGAAGACAGTATCTAGCTTTTTCTGTACATTATACAATTGAAAAGGCTAGAGGTGGGTAGCTTCTTCTGCAGTCAAATGCTCTACCACTGAGCTATCCCCCCCCCCCCGGGTAGCTTCTTCTGGAAGCCATTTGTTAACCACAGTACCCCTGAAGAAACAAAGTGACACAGGAACTTGAGAGGGAGCTTGTAAAAGCCACTGTATTAAAGTACAAGGAAGTGTTTTAGGAACTACCAGAGGAGGGCAGCTAAGCTGCATCCACCCCAAGATGGGACAAGTTGAGCACCAAGGAGGATACCGCTGAAATAGCCACAGAGGATTATTTAAATCCAAGAGTTTATAATAAGGCCAAAAAAAGCCACATAACTCTTTGACCAATTTTGCAGGCTGCAGGGACCAATCCAATAGTTTGAAAAGAAAGTTTTATTTCTGAGATGAACAATGTCCAAGGGTGACCCACAGCTGACTAAAAGTTTAGCTGCTACACAAGTATACAAGAAATAAATGAAGGAATCATGGCACAATGAGAATACTGTCCTGTTTTCACTTCTGATGATCTAACTCATCCAGACAACAATCAGTGGCAGCCAGCACCCTCAAAGCAGAGACAAGCAGACACTGGGAAAACATAGGAAGCCATTAATGAAGTAGTCATAATAAGAATATCAAACTCAAACCCAATTAAACTTTACCTATTGATTTATAGGTGATTATAAAGACAGAGGAAGTGCTAAATGAGTCTAAGAGATGTAACCAAAAGCATTTAGTTTGCAGAAAACTCTACAGGAAAAACACCTCAGATTCTTCATTCTCAAAGTTGTAAGGAAAAGAAAAACAGCTTCCAGATGAAAGAACCCTGTTCAGCCGTCACAACATATGAACTTCGGCAGGATCCTAAGACAACAAAAGGCTGGAAAATATTGCAAGACTATGAAGAATCTGAAAACACTGACTTGCTATTCGACATTAAGGAACTATGTTTAATTATTTTCATTAAAATAATGATATTGAGATTATAGTCTATATAGCATTTGCCTCCCAATTTCCTCTTACTACAGCTTTCAGTCTTCACAGCTGGATCAAAGTTCTGATTACTTACACTGAATTCTGAGAGCCAACTGAATATTATTTGACTGTTCATTCAGCAGTGTCCTGAAGATAGTGTACACATGGCCCTAGAGTCAAGTAAATATATGTTTCTATGTTAGAGAAAAATATTACAAGATGAAATGACCTAAAGGCTGGCACATGATTCTTAATCAGCAAATGAGGGGAGTACAGAAACCCTAAGATTGGTCATAAGCTGGTAAATCACTGCATCCAGGTGATATGGGCAGGGATCTAACTATTTTCTCTAGTTTTAAATGTATTTTGAAATTTCTATATTAAAAGTTTGTAAAGAAAAACTAAGGTGAAAACAGTGGAATAACAAAAAAGAAGCAACCAACAAAAACTTAGCACTTAGCTTGGTGACAAAATGCCAATCAGTGGTAGCTAGGACGCTAGAGGAAATTCCCTAAAGAAACAAACTGGGCTTCAGTTCTAGATTTTGAATGGAAACAATTGGTCTTATGGCTTAAAATCCAAATTACAATGACTTGGAAACCACTAGATCCAAGCATTCAGGCACAACCATGTACAAGATTAAACTGCTTCCCTGTTGAGGCAGTTGCTATTGTGTTCATGAACTTAGGGCTGGGTCAGTGGGTATTTTGGGAACAGCACTGAACCAGATGCTCACATAGGGGACATAAGATATAGGACAATAGCTGCTTCCGGAATCACAATGGGACCTCCATGATACCATTACACAAGATATGTCTGGTTGATGTGGCATTGGATTCCAAAATCCATTAGCACAGAACTATTATTTATATATTCTTATAAACCTTGGTCTAGACCCTACACCTATGGGACTACATGTGTAATATCTTCAGGTTACTGCTAAATGGGTAGCACTTCTATCCCTACAAAGATCATATCTTAAGTGTGTTCACTCAAAGAATGACACGACTGACTTGTCTAAGAGCTTGAACAAGACCTGTTTTATCTTTGCCACCCATTTTTAGAGTAGATGTAATGGTTCATCATTAATTTATTTGCATCAGTGACAATTGGTTAATTAGAACCTTCATAGACAGGCAATTCCTTCTCATTTCATAAAAAAAGGAGGCATAAGGTACAAATCTAAATAAATCTCATCAACTTAGGGATAGAAGGGAAGGGGATGATAAAACCAACAAAACTCATTTGTTTAATTTTATTATTATTTTTAATCTTTTTATTTATGTATGTATCTGGTATAGGGTCTCACTACACAGTTCAGACTTGTAGTGATCCTTCTGTTTCAGCTTACTAGCACTGGGATTATAGGCAGGCATCACCACACCCACTTCTGGTGGCCGGCATGGCATGCTGTGCTGGGAATTGAACCTGGCTCCTTACTCTTGCCAGGCAGGCACTTATCACTGACATATCTCCCTGACCACAGTATATTATAGTATTTTGATTTTTTTTTTCTTGTAGACTTGATGACTAAGTTAGTAGTGATTAACTAGTTCACTAACTGGGTCATTGAAGGATTCCACATGAAAGAAACACATCACCTAAATGCACTTGACAGTATTAAAGTGTCCACCTAGCTGGGC
Source organism: Ctenomys sociabilis (assembly GCA_004027165.1). Lineage (NCBI taxonomy): Eukaryota > Metazoa > Chordata > Mammalia > Rodentia > Ctenomyidae > Ctenomys > Ctenomys sociabilis. The sequence continues at coordinate 54,579 of PVKA01011830.1, read as the reverse complement.
ATGGTGGCACATGCCTGTAATCCCAGCACTTGGACGGTTGAGGCAGGAGGATTGTTGTGAATTCAAGACAAGCCTGAGTTACAAAGTGAGCTTAAGGCCAGCCTGAACTGCATAGTGAGACCCTGTCTCAAAAAGACAAAAAAAAAAAAAAAAAAAAAAGTGTCTACCTTTCTTAAATTCTCATGACAAAATTAGTCCTAAAGAAGATAGCAAACCAACCCTGAAATACTCTCACTCGGCTACCAAATATCAAAAGATAACATGCCTTGCATGTTATATAGGAATTCTGTTGACACTAGTTTTTTTATCTGTCTGCCTTGTGGACTGGTGTAAGAACTTCAGTTTTCAGTGTTGGTTGGCTCTTGAGCTACCCTTTTAAAACATGCATGAAGCATAACTTATCAGCCTTCCTACATCTGGATGTGTGACTGTTCAAACCTATAAAACTGGGGCCAGGGAGATGGCTCAGTAGAATAAGTGCTTGCCTGGCAAGTGAAGGGTCTGAGTTCAATCCCTGGTTCTGAAAAACGAACAAATAAGCAAACAAGCAAACAAGCAAATAAACAAACTTAGAAAACTTACATCAGAGCTGCATTTATTTCAGAATGACACTTGTAAACAGGTGAATAGCTTACTTATCAATTTCAGCCGGGCGTGGTGGCACATGCCTGTAATCCCAGTGCTGGGAAGGCTGATATAGGAGGGTCACTATGAGTCTGAGCTGCATAGTGAGACCCTGTACCAAGTGAATAAATAAAATATTTTATTTATTTTTATTTTTTATTTTAATTATTATTATTATTATTATTATCATTATTATTGCTGGAATTGGGGATTGAACTCAGGCCAGGTAAGCACTTATTCTACTGAGCTATCTCTCTGGCCCCTTTATTTTTATTTATTTATTTTTTAATTAATTTTTAAAGTGATTAATAGTTTATGAACAAACTGTTTGGGTCAGACATTACACACAAATTGATATATTACAGGATGCTTGTAAACACTTGTAAATTTTTCTTATGTAACTTGAATTTACATTGCATGGTGATAACATGGCATAGTGTCATGTTATTAAAGTAGGTGAACATGTCAAGAAAAAAAAGGGAAGAAAAGAAATCTTAACCAATAATGACTTGTACATAGGAGGGGGATTCATAAATAATTTATACTGATTTATTCACTGGTTGTACACATTAAAAATTCTTTTTAAAGTGTGTTCATCTGCCTCCTATTTAAGAAAAGGGCGGCAGACGCACAGTGCCATCTACCTAGGCCCACCGCCTCTGTCTGGAGTTTTCAATAGCAAGCACAAATGTAAGTCTGTTTTCTCAGCTACTGAGCAAGTCTGACTGTACTCAGTCTGGTGGAGATGGCTGCGCTGGGCGTCCACCTGTGAGGGTCTGGCCACTCGCAACATATCAGACACCGATGCCTGCCGGGACAGTAAGACAACGTGTGAGGCACAACTTTCGGGAGGTTCTCACAACCAGCACCACCATCACAGCTGCTGCCTCACGTGACCGTCGGTCCCTGTACTGTGTAGACTTCTGAGGATTAGCACCATAATCCACCAGATTCATGGGCAGGGTTGCATTGAACAATATGTAGAATTTTCTCATTAAATAGACATCTCAGTGGCTAGAACTCTACATGCAACCATTCTAGACTACACAAATATTTAAAAGGCTTTTTTTTTTCCTAAGTGCTCACAATTCTTCAGTATGCATTTTCAAAGTCCAATCATGTACAGTCACAAGATGACAGTGAGTGACAATTTTATGTGGAATGAAATCAATTTGTGTTCTGAAAACTACCATACTTTAAAGACCAGAGCAAAAATATCATGGAAAGCCCCCAGCTCCCACATAAAATCAAGTTTTCAACCACACATCTTCAAGTGCTAAGTGTAAGCAGGCACAACACCTTTCTGATTTCCTAGAAAGAACTCAGCACAGATCAGTCTAGGACAGGGACATCGAACTTTTCATAGACTGAGTGACCAAATTGCAACCCCCAAACCCACCTATTGATCCTAAAGTGCCAGCAGTGCTATTAAACTTGAATGCTATTAATATGCTGAGCTGTAAAGGGCTCAAGTCAACAGCTTCTGGCACTGCCAGTCCTACAGATAACCCACTACTATTATGGACTGTTGGACTATACTGGAATACTTTGCTGAATACCCATACCTACAATATTTAAGTGATAATGGAATAACCTTCTCTGACAAAACTAAACAACAACAACAAAAAAAGGAATACAAATGAAGGACCGTTTTGTATCTGTATATTCAAATTACTTAGGATAGATACATAGCTACTTTCTCTTAATTCAATGAAAGAAAGATTTGTACTAATAGTGTTTGTGGACAGGATATCATGTCTGCATCTTGTACGATGAATAACCACTAAGAAGACAAGAATATGCAATGTATTAACTATTGAAAGTATCTTACTAACCGGTTTTGAAACTGTCTCATTGTTATTTGCTTCTCAATAAAATTATTTTTAAAAAAACCTGAATGTTGAGGTTTTAGTTTAGGAAGAAAGTAACTGTTATCCAAAGCTTGGCTTCTGGGGCAAACTGGTCCCCACGCTGTCAGAGAGGGCTCTGGTATGCACTGTGGCATATGGGCTATAGATTCACCACCACTGTTCTGGGAGAGTCTCTTCTGCAGGATGGTCTCCATTCCCCATTGATGAGAAACTAGCATTTAAGAAAATTATTTTCTAACCTAAAAGCAGATGGAATAAAGGGAAGGAACACTATTTGCACTATGTATCTCTTGCTCATTATGGTGTACCTAAGATCTACCAGGCAGGATTGAAATAGCAATAAATTCAACCTAAAGTAGGAATATTATACTTCACCAGCACTTTTTGAGTTTTGCAAAAGAAAATAGTAGAGACAGCAGGGGAGTGGCCAACATCTCTAGTGGGTGCCTTACTGTTACCCTGTCCCCATTCACGGACGAGATGTTTTCAGTTCATTACAATGAATCTTCAGATTTTAAGCTCCCCATGTCGTGATCAGGCAGGCAAAAGTCCATAGTGGGTGCAGGCCAAAAAATAGACTGTGCCTTACATGTTCTAAAAAATCTCACAATTAAAAAAATGCAACAGTCTGTAACTCAAAAGTAACTTCAATACTGCTCTACACACGTACTGCATTGGCACTCACTGGAGTGGATCTGAACTATTACATGAGTAAGTGTCTATACAATATTGTCATGTGAATAAGTGACCCTCATCCAGCCCAGATAATTCTTAAATATCACAGTCTACAAAAATATGGGACATAGCCTTTCAAGGTTAGTGAGGACTCAGGACATAAGAGAACCTGTACTGTAATATCCTAGAACTCAGTGTTGTCCCAGATTTTCTGATCAAGGAGATTATGTGGCCACAGAGGAAAGTGATCAATGATGTAGAGTGTGCCTAAGGAGAGTCACATGGAGAAAAAACACCCTCTCAGGCTTTCACAGAGAGCAAATTAGTCAAGCAATGGCCATGACTCATCCACATGGCTGACACTGACAAAAGATCTACAAACTGCGGTGCAGGGTTTCAGGGTAAATCCTGAGGGGATTTGACTGACCTTGTCAAATAAAAAAGTTACATTTCTTGTTATATAGGTCTTGATTTATCTTGGTCTTAACCATCCAGCAGAAAAGTATAAAAACAAGGTATAAAAAGTAAAGCCATATTAATATGCTGAGCTGTAAAAGGCTCAAGTCAACAACTTCTTTTTTTTTTTTTTAATTATTTATTTATGTTTTTTTTTTTTTTTCTTTTTGAGACAGGGTCTCACTGTGCAGTTCAGGCTGGCCGTAAACTCACTTTGTAGCTCAGGCTGGTCTTGAACTCACAACAATCCTCCTGCCTCAGCCTCCCCAGTGCTGGGATTACTCAAGTCAACAACTTCTGACATGGCCAGTCCTATGGATAACCCACTACTATTATGGATTACTGGACTATATTGGATTATTTTGCTGAATTCACACACATACAATATTTAAATGGTAATTGAATACCCATCTCTGACAAAGCTAAACAAAAAAGGGGATATAAATGAAGGACCATTTTGTGTCTGTATATACAAAATAGGATAGATATAGATATACAGCTGCTTTCTCAATTCAATAAGAAGAAAGATTTGTACTAATAGTGTTTGGACAGGATACCATGTCTGCATCTTGTACTATGAATAACCACTATAAAGACAATAATATGCATTGTATTAATTATTGTAACTGTCCTACTAATCGGTTTTGAAACTGTCTCATTGCTATTTCTCAATAAAATTAATTTTAAAATAAATAATTTAAAAATTAAAGGTTTGTTAAGCTTAAATACATACCCATTTAAATTTTAAAAAAAATGGGACATTCAGAAATTTGCATGTCATCCTTGTGCAGAGACTGTGCTAATCTTCTCTCGATGGTCCTAGTTTTGTGTAAGTGCTGTCACAGTGAGCACTCGTTTCTTTTATAATAATCCTTTCATTACTCTGCATTCACTTGATCTTTTCAGCTAAAGTTCAGTCATATATTCTTTATATGCTGTTCTCTAATAATTCAGCAGCTACTTTGAACATTTTATTATAGCCTCAACTGCATATCGTATCTTCCAAAGGCCAAAGAATAAGCTTTTCATTTTCTCCCATCCAGATTCCTAAAAGGCCTTGGTTAGAGGAAGGAGAGAAGGAGGAAAAATGAAAGAAAGAAGGGAGGGACAGAGGGAAAGAGGGAAAGGAAGAAAACAGATGGGAGCCTGAAGCTGAAAACCACATATTTCTTTAGCTCTGGTTTGCATGAATAGTATTTTGGAGACTAAATTTAAAACCAAATCTTTAGAGTGAACTAACTAGCAGGAAAGACCCACAGCCTGTGCAATCACAATGAATCATTAACTACCATGAAGCCAACAGTGAGTAGAAGACGGTAATCCAAGTGACTGGGTCCAACTGTTAAAATGTAGACTGAAATGATCAATTCACCTCAGCAAGAAATGATTTAGTCAGATGTTGGATAATACATATAATTTTAAGGGGCAAAATTAAGCACGCAAGGAGTAAACACATCCACTTTAAAGTATTTGTTATGAGTAATGAATACAATTACCTCTGAGTAACTGGATGAAAGATATTTTCCATTGCATTTAGCAATGCGCCTCAGAATTTTTAATGCTTTGTCTCCGTCCTTCCGGGTAATCAGCCAGCGGGGAGATTCCGGAACCACCCTGGTGAAGAAAGAGGCTTTTTTTGAGTTATGTCAGGAATTTCAAAACCTAAAAGTTTATGACTTCAATTTTTCTATCAAAACGTATCTTGCATTTAGGTACAGGTTATAGTCTTTCTACAAGTTGACAATAAACTCTCTGAAACATAGATTATCTTAACAAATTTACAATGGATTAAAAATATGAATTTGGTAATTCTATCACTCATAAAAATAAAAATATTATATAAAAATTGTCATATTGCTTTTGCAAGACCATCCTATTCTACAATATAATGTCTCTAATACATATATAAAAAGAACTTGAGTTTAGTGACATTAGAAAAAGTTAATAACTTGATTTATGTAAATTGGTTCATCTATAGATTAAGATCAAATGAGAGAAACGATTAAAACATGTTTGCATTAATAAGAAATGAATACACCTGCACATTATTGATAATTTAATTTCCGATGCTCTTAACATTTTCTTATTCCTCAGAGAATTCTTGAGTAATGTTAATTTGCTTAATAAAGCATACAGAAAAGCAAGTTAATTACACTCAATCTGCTTTCTGCAATACTGGCAGATATAGTTTGCTGCCTCGTGATTTGCATTAAGATATTGCAAAATAATAAAATACAATGAAATTCTCTAGAATTTTTAGTAACAACTATTAATCTGATAATAATCTCTATAAATTCTCAATTCATCAGAAAATGTTCAAAGTCCATAACCCTCTGGAAATGTTAGACAATTTCCTTCATTGCATTCATTTTCATATTGGCTTAGATTCTAGATTTCTGTGGAATAAGTATAAATATGATAATGACCAAAACCACATTACCAGTAATAAAGGAGGAAGAGAAAGTTGGGCAGCGTTATAGCTAGTTGGATCCCTTGCCAATTGGGGATAAAGTAGGCAATTCCAGGGAGAATTATGATTCCAAGGGTGAAGAACACTTGAATCACTATTCCCACAATCCTCCTTTGTTTTGAACCTACTATTTCTGTCACTGAAGGAAAACAAACACAAGAAGTTAAGGGATCTCAAGATCAACTCCAAAATAAACAGAGACATTACACCTGTTACATCCATTAACACTGCTGGAATCCTCTAGAACTCAGAGATATGGAGGCTTCTATATTTGCTGGAATGCTGGAGATGCACTTTCCAGTTTCCTTAAATGTTTCTGTCTCACTCTCTTTCTCTGCCCTGTTCCTCTGAGGCACCAAGCTTGATACCCTTCTGGCTATGGTTGGGGAATACAAAGAATATGTACTGACTTTAGGAAGGCCTCAGTGATGATTATTTTGGAAGGTAAATGTAATTATAAAACAATATAGTAAAATGCTATTTTTTGTCACTGTATCTTTTTTGTACATAATAGTTTCTTACAGAGATTCACTATGAACATTAGACTGGACAAATGCTTTTCATTATAACAAGATAACTTCTATTAAGTGACAGTTCTTTCCACAGTGTTGGACTTCTCATTTATATGGTATTTCTCTAAAATCACCTGGGACTTTCTATTGTTAGGATTCTTTCTCCTCTGCCCCTTTCGACTCCCTGGTTTGTTCTGTTCTGGTCATCCTGGAATAAGTTGTGCTGAGACAGCAACTTGGAATGTTCTTATTCACTTGGGTCTCCTCAAACATGTCCCACACTCCAAAACTGTTCCTTCTGCTCCAGTCAGTGACGGTCTCTCCTAGCATTATCTCTCCATTTCCCACCCATAAAAAGGTCTTGAAAATATTTTTCAAGTGGCATTGCTTGGCTGTAGCAGTAATGAAAGAGTGGCCCTCCCAAATCTAAAGCAATAATCTAAAATGAACCTCATTACTCTGGTCATGGGTCTACCATGAACTGAAATACAGTAGGTGGGTGGTCTCACACTAGAAACTGAACCCAGAGGAGCAGTTGGACTTTTTCAATAATATGAGCAAAAAGTAGAGGGAAGGCATTCTTTCATGCCCAGAAGAAAGCCAAGTTTTCTAGTTCTGGGAGATAACAAGCGCTCATAAACTTTCAGTTTTAGAACATATCTCCCACATGGTAAAGAGCTCACATATGTGAGAATTAAAGGTAATATTTAAGGACAGAGCATACCTTAACAATGTTTCAAAGAGATGCTGAAATTTTTATAGAAATTAACTGCCAGTAAAGCAACACAGGAAAATGTGATAATCATGACACGAACAGTCAGGAGTTGTGTATCCCACTATTTTATGGCATTTCATATTTGGTTCCCAAATTAAAACAGCATTTTGGTTTCCAGAGCAGTCAGAAGCCTTCCCCCAGGGCCCTCCTACCCACACAAACAAGGAAGCCTCCTATCATTATTGCTAACAGAAGGCTCACTTGGCAGTCCTTTGTGGCCACCTCATCCCCGTTCCCAAACAGAGAAGAGGACACAGCGAGTCTTACCAATCACGTAGCAAGTTATCCACGTTCCCTTTCCAAACACACCTTGGAGGAAGCGGAAGATCACAAACACAGGGAAATTTGGTGCGAATGCCACCACCACGCCAGTAACACCCACACCGAAACAGGATATTAGGTAAACGACTATTCTGCCATACCTTTTTGAGAAAAAAAAAAGAGAAGAAGAGATCACCATAAAATTTTTCTTCAATATCATGGGGGAAAACCTACCACTCTCGGGTTTCCAAAAAACACTGCAAGTATAGGAAAATCTGTTCTTTGCAACTTCATTACCACAATAGGAAAGGACTGGGAAAAGTTCAATGCCATTTATGGAAAAACTGGGGCAGATACAACTAAATGCCACTAAAGTGGTATTAAGAATCACAAAGATGATCTTTGTGATTGCAGTTCCCCCAAAGATGCTCCATTCTCTAACATAATTGTTTTGCATGATGCGGACAGGAGTGACATCTTCTAGCATTTTTATGGGCAAAGCTACAGGAAGAATAAGGTAGAAGGAAGTAGCAACGGCAGCATCATGGCCAGTCAGTTGCTCCAGTCAGATACCAGTGACGTGGTCACATTTTGTTTGCTTAGTTTTTTATTTTCCACTTTTCTAGAGAGAGGTAGTACAGAGGACCCAATGAGATGTTGATGACAAAACTATGCACTGAAGTTCGTGACCAGTGTGAATTGTTCTTGATTTTTCTAAGTTTATTTCACCTTTTATGTAAACTTACTTAAAAGCTTAGGAAGAAAGGAATGGGGGGTACTGGGCCCAAAACTAGGCATATATGTAGAGTGAATTGCTTTAGTACGGTTGTATCGAATTACTTCCTGGTGAAATGTGGCTGTCAGTGAACTTTAAGAGATTTGATTTGATTTTTCCATGGAAATTCCCACCAACAACTTTAAACATGCAGCATCTTGCTTGAGTCAGCAGATTGGAGACAGAAGTCATCTTAATTTATCATGGTTTAGTTGACTTTTTTTCTTTCTTTCTTTTTTTTTTTTTTGCAGCTGGCTTAGCCCACCCTGGGAGGAGGGCTGGTGTGGCCTGTGGTGCCCGGGATCGAACTGTGGTCCCTACATTTGCCTAAGCTTGCCTAAGCAGGCGCTTCAGACTGCTGAGCTATCTTGATGGCCCCTAGGGGACCTGTTTTTGCAGATTTAAGTTCACAGAAAATTTTAAACAGAAAATCCCCATGTGCCCTCTGCCTCCACACACACTCAGTGTCCCCTGTTACCAGCAGCCCCCCAAGGTCACATTTGTTAGCAGTTAATGAGCCAACATCGACACCACCCAGCATGCACAGCTGGCATGGACGCTCCACTCACTCTGGTGTGGCACACTGTACGGTTTTGGACAAATATCTAACGGTGTGTATCCACCTCTGCCATATCGTATAGAGTAGTTTCACTGTCCTAAAATATATCTGCATGCTGTTTTTTCACCATTAAAAGTTGTTCCTACCCTCTGGAAACCATTGAAGCTTCACTGTCTCCATAGTTTTTCCCTTTGTAGAAAGTCATACAGGTGAACTCATTTAGTATTTAGCCTGTACAGATGGTCTTTTTCACTTAGTAATGTGAGCAAGGTTCTTCTACCTAGCTAGTAGCTCATTTCTGCTTAGTTCAGAGTAGCAGTTTATTGTCTGGCTACCCTGTGGATTATCCATTCACCTACTGAAGTGATAGGTCACATTAAGTCTGTTGCTATGACCTGGATATGGTTTGTCCTTCACAAGTTTCTTGTGTTGGAAGCTTGATCCCTAAGGTGGCAGTGTTGAGGTGGTGGCACCTTTAAGGACATCATGGAGATCACAGGGGCTACATCCTCAGGTATAAATTAATGTGGTATCATAAAGTGGGCTGGGCCCACAGGAATGAACTAGTTCTCCTGCAGCTCGTTTTAACGTGAGGTGGCCCTATGTGTGTGGCTCCTTTTGTCCACAGTTGTTTCCTTTCTGCTTCTATTCGTGCCACTCTGATGCCACCTCACCAGAGCTAAACAGATGTCAGCACCATGCTACTAAACCACAAGAACTATGGGTTGCATAAGCCTCTTTTCTTTAACAGTAACTTAGCTTCAAGTATTTTGTTATAGTAACAGAATAGGCTAAGGCAATTTTCAAATGCTGAACTACTCTTGCATGCCTGAAATATATGTCTTTGATTGTAGTGTGTAGTTCATGTATTTTCATATATTTCTTATTTTAAAGAGAATAAAAAATACATAAAACATTAGAACCAATACAGAAGTTAAAAAAGAAACCCTCAAGATGATAGGAATTCAGTAATAGTTGTTATATTGCACATTGTTTTCATCAAAGTAGTTGCTCAAATTACCAGATATAAGCATGTAAAATTGATCAAAATAAAAATTCTAAGCATTAACTGCTCCCTCCAAGAAACCAATAGAGGGGCTGGGGAAATGGTTCAGTAGAATAAGCACTTTCCTGGCAAGTGCAAGGGCCTGAGTTCAATCCCCAGTTCCACCAAAAAAAAAAAAAAAAAAAAAAAAAAAAAAAAAAAAAAAAAAAAAAAAAAAAAGAAAGAAATTAGTACAAAAATCCTAGCTGTCCTGTTTATACATACATGTTTTTCCCCCCTTCCTCCTTTTTTCCTTCATCCCAATTGTTTTTCCTGTTTGAGCAGTTTCCCTTTTATTATATTTTACTTTTTTCTCTTTTACTACTTTATTTTTCAGGTTTTATTTACTCTTTTAGGTTCTTACACTAGGGAGACAACGTATTTACATATGCAAGTCTGATGATTTATTTTACTTATGAATATGGTCTCAAGTTGCATCCATTTATCTATGAAAACCTTGTTTGTCCTTCTTTATAGCTGAGTAATACTCCCATATAAGAAAATACATCTTTTTTTTTTTTTCATTCCAGATGATGGGCATTTGGGTTGTTTCCAAGATTTAGCTGAGGCAAATTGTGCTGCTGTAAACGTGGGTGCTCATACATCAATGTAGCATGATGTTTTCGATTCTTCTGGAAAAATACCTGTGAGAAGAATAGCTGTGTCAAATGGGATGCTAATCCTAGTTTTTTGAGGCATCTCCAGACTGATTTCCACAGTGGCTGTGGAGAAGGGTTCCTTTTCCCCCACAGCCTCTCTAGCACTTGTTATTAGTTGATTTTTATGATACTCATGCGCTCTGGGGTGAGATGGAATCTCAATATTGTTTTACCTTGCATTTCTTGAATGATCAATGATGTTGAACATTTTCTCATATATTTATTTGCCATTTGTATTTCTTCCTCTAAGAAGCATGTATTTATCTCAGATGCCCATTTTGGGAGTGGATCTTTGAGCAATGTATCCTAGATAGAAGTCCTTTGAGAGACTGTTGGCTAAGATATTTTTCCCCAACTAGTGGGTTTCCTTCTCACTCTGTTGGTGATTTCTTTTGATATGCAAAAACTTTTCAATAGCATGAAATCCCAGCTGTTGATTCTTTGAAATATTTTCTGTGCAGCTTGGTTTTTGTTCATGAACTTTCTGCCTATGGACTGCCTGTCTTCAAGAAATCCACTTACTTCCTTTTCCTGTAGATTTAGTATTTCTGTCTTAATGTTTAGATCTTCAATCCATTCTGACTTTAGTTTATTGCGTGGTGGTAGACCTGGATCTAGTTTTAGTTTTTGGCATTTGAAAGCCAGTTTTCCAGTACCATTTTATTTTTTTGGGGAAGGGTCTACAAGGTGTTCAGGGTCTCACTACTAAATTGGACTTTTGTAGTGATCCACCTGTTTATAGCTTCCCAAGAGCTGGGATTAAAGGTACACGCCACTATGCCCAGTCTCAATTGACCCCTCCCCCGCCAGTGGTGGGGCCAGCACGGCCGGCCCAGGGATCAAACCCCAGCCCATGTGCCTGCTTGTAGGTGCTTTAATCTTCTGAGCTATTTGCCTGGCCCTCCAGCACCATTTGTTAATAAGGCTATCTTTCTTCCAGTGCACATGCTTGGCCCCTTTGGCAATTTTTCTTTTGTGTGTGTGTATGTGTGTGTGTGTGTGTATCAAACTTGAAACCTTGCATTTGCCAGGCAGATGCTTATGAGTGTATTCAGTGTTCCTATTTTCATACATTGAATTTTTTAATTTGCTAATACTTTGTTTGGGGTGTTTGCATCTGTGTTCATGAGAAATATTGATTTATGATTTTTATTTCTAAAATCTCAATTTTTTTTAACTGGTAATTGAACTCAGTCCCTTGCGCTTGCCAGGGAAGCACTTATTCCACTGAGCCATTTCCCTGCTCCCTTTAAAATCTCTTTGAATTTGGCATTAAGTAATGATGGTTTCACCAAATAACTTAGGAAATATTCCTTCTACTTCAATTTGTTTATTGGTCAGCTCAGCCCACCCTCAGGGTGCGGCTGGTGTGGCATGTGGTGTCAGAGATTGAACCCCTGTGCCTGCCTAAGCTTGCCTAAGAAGGTGCTTTAGACCATTGAGCTATCTCACTGGCCCCATTCTACTTCAATTTTTTAAAAGAAATTATAAAATAATTAGTATTTTTTCCTTTAACGTTTGGCAGAATTCAACTGACCAGTATTTTGTTTTGAAAAGTTACTAATTGCTCATTTAACTCACTTAGTAGATACAGCCCTATCTAGACCATTTATTTCTTCTTGTGTAAATTTAACAGATTATGTTTTTCAAGAAATTTAGGCTGTCAAATCTGCATGCATTGAGTTTACCATAATATTCCTCTATTATTATTTTAATGTACATGACATCTGAGTGATATCTTTTCTTACGTAAGTGCCTAATAACAGTGTCAAGATTAGTAATTTAAGGGCTGACCTTTTCTCTTTTTTAGCCTGGCTATAGACTTATCAATTTTACAATTTTTTTCAAAGACCTACATTTTGACTTTATTGATTTTTTCCATTGGTTGACTGTTTTTGACAGTACCAAGAATCGAACTGAGGACTTTGCGCTTGCCAGACAAGCACTTATTCTGAGCTACTTCCTTAGCCCTGATTTACTGTTTTTAAATCATATAATTTTCATTTAATTTGCATCAGTTTGTTTCTGCTTTTCTTCCATTTTATTTGCTCTTTTTTGAGTTTCCTAACACAATTTATATAATCAAATTCAGTTCTATCTTTTGCTCTGCTAGTTGTATCAGTGCTGCAAACACAAAATTTGATAAATTATAGTTTAATTTTCATTTTGTTCAAACTACTGTTATATTTCTCTTGAGATTTTTCTTGACCAACATTCTACTAGAAGTATGACATTTACTTTCAAATTTTTGTTATAGATTTCTAGTTCAAGTCCATCATAATGAGAGTAGACATGTTCCCTGTAACTTCTCTTCCTTTAAATTTACTAAAATGCACATAGCCCAATCTTCTCATCTGCATAAGAGAAATGTGTGCTCTGTCATCATTGGGTGAAATGATCTACAGATGTCAGCTACGTGGGGTCGGGTGATAATGCTGCTGAGCTCATCCATGTTCCTAATGATTTTCTGCTGCTTAGATTTCTACCTTTCAAATGGACAGATGCTAAAATATCCAACCACAATATGGATTAAGTTTATTTGTACTTATTTTTCAACCAATTTTGCCACATATAGCTTGACACTGTTATTAGGCACATACGTATTGAAGACATCTTGTTGGAGAAACAATCACTATATCATAATATAAGGATCATCTTTGTTGCTGACAATGTCTCTTGTTCTGAAGTTTCTGTGTGAAGTTTCCATTTTTCTTTGCTATTGTTGGTATTATTTTCTCTGTCCATTTACTTTTGATCTCTGTGCATCTGTGTATTTAAGTTTCTTATAGACAACGTTATCATTAGGTCTTGTTTTCTGGCCTACTCTTGCAATCTATCTTGACTGATGCCTTTAGGTGTATGGATGTAGTTGGATTAACTCTCAGTCTTGTACACATTGAGCCTCCAGCTTCAGCTCAGGCTTCCTTTACCTCCACTTTCTCTCAGGTGAGCTGCAATTCTCTGCATCTATTTCTCTGCCTCTCCAGTTTTAGAGGCAGCAGTTTGCCCTATGACCTCAGTTCTTTTACAGATCTAAGCAAATTTGCTGGTTGTTTTGCTTTTTAATACTTTTTTTTTCAGCTTTGTCTTTGTTAGGACTGAGTCAAGACTTCAAACTCCTGATACACTGAATTAAAAACTGGAAGTCCAAATCCATAATTTAAGATTACTCTCTGGGGGTTGGGGAGGTGGCTTTGTGGAATAAGCACTTCTCTGGCAAACACAAGGGCCTCAGTTCAATCCCCAGTTCTGCCAAAAAAAGAGGAAACAAATAAAATGCACTCTCTGGGCTTCCTGCAGTATTCATTCATGGCTATACAGCCTATTAAATTATTTATATTCTTTTTCATAGATATTCATCACAGACATGGAAAAGGAGAAGAAACTGAAAAGTGGTCAGCATTGGCAGGAAGCAGAAGCACTCAAGAGTTCTGTCTTTCTCCCAGGTCTGCTTCCTTTCCTTCGAAGTGCCAAGAAGAGATGCCCAGCCCTGGTTGGGTTGTGTAGATCTTGTCCTGCTGAGTTACTTTAGCTTGTGAAGAGGAAAAATGCAGAGTAGGGATAATTAGAGTAAAAGCAAAAGAATATAAATAGTTTGAAAACATAATCCAATTCCAAATTATAAGCAACAGTAAAGTGAGATGTGGTGGTAGAGGCATTAGGAAAGCAAAGATGAAGTCTAGAAGGCCACAAATAGAAAGAGTAGAAAACGACAGAGATAAAAGAGAAGGCCAAGAAGGAAGAGTAGCAAAGCCCAAAGAGTAGAGAAGAAATCTGGGTTTGAAGATAGTTTTTGGAGAGGACTAGAACAAACCAGAGGATGATGAGAAAATGACAGAAGAAAAAAATTGGAAGGATACTCATTTTGAAGTGCTGGTTTGGTCAAACACACATTTTCAGTATGGAACTTGGGGTATTTTATTGTTGCATTAGCTAATTAATTATTAATTTGTGGAGCTTGATTCCTGGCACCACATGCTGTGCCAGTCCCACCTCTGGACACACTGAGCAGGCCACCAAGACTGGACATGGTAACACACACCTGTAATCCCAGTGCTGAGCAGGCTGAAAACAAGAGGATCATTATGAGTCCGAGCTGCGTAATGAGACCCTATACCAGATACATACAAAAAATTATTATTTATGGTTCTCTGAAATGGCCCTGACCACTTCCCGATGAACAGCAGGACCACAAGGATCCACCAAGGACTGGGCTGGAGTGATCTGAGTGTTGACTGGCACGATATGGCCAAAGGCTAAAGATTCTAATTCTGCCCTCTTTCTCAGGGGTACAGAGAATTATTAAATCATTGAAAATATTTTTGTAACTAGAATTATGATAAAGTAATAGATTTAAACATGAATACACTGACCAATAGGTGTCCGAAAGAAGAATATTCAAACAGAAAGCACAACGGCATTGCCTATACACTACAACTGCCATCTGCCATCAACCAGCCCCTTCCATGTCCGAATATAAAATAATAGCTAAAGTTTTTTTTAGAGTTTTTGGAAAATTTTATTTCTCACAGAGTTTCAAATTTGTAGAAGACTGTATATATGATTCTTTTCTTAAAAAGTGACATAAGGAGCTGGGCGGGTAGCTCAGTGGCACAGAGCATGCCTGACAAGGGCAAGATCATGAGTTCCTTTTCCAGTACAAAAAAAAAAAAAAAAGAGGGAAATAAATTTGGAGTGGGCTAATTTTATTGCCATGTTAATCAAATGACAACCTTAGAATAGCTGCATCCAGTACAACATCTCGGCATTCCCACTGTGATCCCACTGCCTGCCGGTCTGTTTTCCCTTGGACACTTTCAGACCCACCAAGAGCAACTTCACCCTTCATCTAGTTCAAGGAGCAAGGAAAAGGGAAGTTTGAGAAGGGAAGAATTAGTCAAACCAAAAAAAAAAAAAAAAAAAATCAACATCATGACTGGGAGAATGAAATAATTGTTTCCAAATTTAACAAACCTAATTTTTCATAGCAACATACCCCTCTTCACGCCTGGGTGATGTTACAGCGATGTAAGCTGCTTGCTGCCTCTGTACCTACCTGTCTGCCGCATACCCCAGCGTGAATGCCCCAGCCAGGAAGCCTAGGTTCAGCATGGCTTGGCTGAGGTCCAGCATCCAAGCATTGACACAGACGAGGTCAAACTGGGAAGACAAAGAAAGTACACCTGAAGACCCGTGGTTTCACTCCTTCGAAGTGCTTTACCTCCTGCGCAGATTACGACTGATCTTTAAACACTTGCTACTAAACTCCTTAAATTTTGAGAACTCATCACATGTATTTTCACACAGGTATAGCAACTTCTTGTCAGTTTAAATAACTGTGAAAAATTAATTTCTAGCATGCTATAATACTGGTTTTCAACAGCCAGGCGCTCAAGCCACTGAGCTATATATCCCTGGCTAATACTGGTTTTCAAATAATATTGTTCCATCATTTTTTAAGTGTACCCCGGAGAAATAGATACAGTAGCAATTGGTTACTTACACATTTATTCCATAAAAGTGAGTTCTCTGACAGTATAAAATTTGATGTCCAACATTTTGTGCATTGAGTACATATTTTTATTCCCATTTCCTCCTTTCTAAATTAATATACTTTATGTAGAAAATGTTTTATTATCTACCATACTTCTGTGTGCAACACTATGTATTCATTGATTTTTAATCTTTTAAAGTTTTCAGTGACAATAAGTCTCTAAACATTAGATTTTTCATGTTATAAGTATTATTACTTTCAGTCTATAATTGAAAAAAATGAATGTTATGCATTTTGAAAGCAATTATTATTCAAGAGTAAAGTTCTGCTGGAAATATACATGTCAATTTCTAGAAGATTAACAGAGAGTGGAAGAACTTTCACATGAAATTTTTGGATGAATAAAATTCATTCATAGAAAGAGTCAAGCTCCATATCTATTCTGTTCCTGTTTTTCATTTTCATAAATTTATCATCCAAAAAAGCCTATGTGTAAAAATAAACTAACAGTAACAGACTTGTGGTGTAGCAACACCACACGATTTTGTGAGATTCTCAGTTAATACGTTCCGATTCATACCGTGGTCTTCCGTCCAAGTCCTAACCGGGCCAACCCTGCTTAGCTCCCAAGGTCAGATGAGGTTGGGCGAGTGCAGGGTGGTGTGCATCCTGATCTAACATCCAAGTTATTTTTCCTTTTCTATTGGCTAATGGTCACTTAAATTCTGGTACCATTTTGCTAGGAGAAAAGAAATGGAAACCAGCAGACTTACGAAAGTTATTCAGTCATTAGTCACTTTCTCTTTTCTTTTCCTTTTTCTTTTTTTTTTTTTCTTGTGGAACTGGGGATTGAACGCAGGCCCTTGCACTTGCCAGGAAAGTGCTTATTCCATTGAGCCATCTCCCTGGCCTCTTCTTTTCTATCTTTTAGTATTATTAAAAATGTTATTTTAATGAAATCCAAGCAGATATTAATAAAGAAAGTATGAGAGCTGAGGGGATAGCTCAGCAGTATATGCACTTGCCTTGCAAGCACAAGGTCAGGAGTTTGATCCCCAGTACTAAAAAAGAAGGAAAATATGAAAACACTTCTATGAAAAATAAATTTCAAAAAAAATTTCATTACAAAAAAATTAGAGAAATTGTGGTTACTGCACGGAGTCACTTTGTTTTCAAACTACATTTTTATAACTAAAACCAGTATTTCAGACTATCCTGTGGCCTGGGGCTGCACAGATCGGTAAATGTTCAGTCATCGCACAGTGCACAGTGCAAGAGGGTGGGGACTCCTGTTCCCATCTGCTTTCAGGCAGATTCGTTGCCAAGAAAGAGGAAATAAATGAGCTGAGGACACGGAAACAGATTCCTTGCAAACATCCAGGCCCTCCAGCCTGTGGCTGTCTCTGCAAACCCCCAAGGGTGTGTACCGGCTAGACAACCTCTGCCCTAGACTGCAGCGCGAAGAGAAAATTCACACTGTTGGAACAGAAACTGTGAGTTGGCTCGCCCATGTATGAGGTGTGCTCATAAAATAGGGTAAATGTTGAAAATTTAAAAATTATTACAGTAAAAGACACTTGCCATTAATCTCCCATACAGTGGCCCCCTTTGCTTCAAGCACATTTATCCCATTATTCTAGTTACTTGCCAAAGCATTTCAGGAGGTTCCCTTTCCTGAGTGTCTTTATAAAGAGATGTAAACAAAATTATAGTAAGTGTTGCTGCGAAGCGTCATCCAATAGAAAGACAAGCTCATAAAATCATGATGGTGTGTCCCTAGCTATTGTATCTACTGGATCTGGCACCATGAAACTTCAGGCTCTTCCCCAAAGTCAGAAATGATCATGCGAGGTAAACATTTTGAATTAATACAGGACATTGAGGCAGCTGTGACAGTGTAACTAAAAACACTGGCAAAAGAGGACTTCCAGAGCTACTTCACAATGTGTCATGAACACTGGGATAGTGTGTTTGAAGTGAGAGGGAATATTTTTGAGGCAGATGAATGGTAACGTGTTTTTTTTATTACAGTAAGTTTTTAAAAGCTTATTCATTCACCATATTGTTTGTTCATACTGGATATATTCCATACACAAACAAATATTTATTCACAATGCCCAACTTCTGGCCTTGGTTCTATATACCTATATCTATATCCATATCCATATTTATATCTGTATCTACATCTTGCTCAACATATGCTGAAACATATTCGGAAACAAAGCTGGGGCAAAAGTAGCTGGGGTCACTGAAAATCCACTGAGATTAAAGGAACAATGAGATTGACATACAAACATAATACAATCCAATACTGGCAACTTACAGGAATTTTATCATCAGTTTTGTTTCTTCAAGGCACAGTTTTAAGTCTGTAAATAACTTTTCAACTGAAATAACTCCCTGTAGGAATGAGCAAATGTACATAACATTTCAGGAAGCAAGTAGATTATTTGATGAGTGAAATGTGTAAAGAGTGCACCTAGAACAAACATACATAACATTTCAGGAAGCAAGTAGGTTATTTGATTACTCAAAAATGGCACATTTTGCTTTAGCATCAGTACGAAAGCCTGTCCAACAGAATCTGCTTCATCTAGCTGTGCCTCAAATCACTGGGTTAAGCATGGAACAAAAATTACAAACAATGCTATCCACAGATGATACAGCAGGGTCTCACAACCCTGTGAGAGTAACCCTCTCAATGATTTCGCTTTGCTGCTTTTGAGTTGTATGAATTAAAACCAGACAGTCTTTAAACATACAATGTGTTCTTCAACACAAAAATTGATCTTTTCCATTCTCTCAGAAGAAAAATAACAATTTTTATAAGTGCATATTTAAATGAAATTAAATGTCAAGATATTAAAAGTGCTGTAATAACATTTTGTAAAGTATCCTGAGAATGGGAAAAATAAGAATTATTACATACAGACAAAAGTTCTCTGTGATGATTGTGATCTATTTATGGCAAACATGTGCTAATAAAAAGCTAAATAAATTTTTTAAAAAGAAAGAACAAAACGTACTCTGAGAGTCACCTGTCCTAGATACTACCTGTCCCACTACCCATCCTGTATCTCATGTGATGGAAGTGGAGACACTGCATTTCCTCGTAGACACTCAGACTGATTTGCAAACAGGGACCTATTCAGGCTCAGAGAGCAGTGGGGCAACAGAAGGTAGGAGGAAGGAGGAGGGGATCCTGCTTTCATCCCTAACAGCAGTTTTGGCTTCAGTCATGGTGGTAATAACAGTGGCTGGTGGCTGCAATAGTCGGTCGGGGCCTCTCACTACAGCCCTGCCAAAATACATGCCGCACGGAAGGGCAAGTTTTGACACTGGCTACCCAAGCCCAGTGCTGTGATGCACACCTGTAACCACAGCTGTCTGGGAGGCTGATCCAGGAGGATCTTAAGTTCAAGTCAGCCTGTACAACTTAGCAATTTAGTATAATCCTGTCAACTAAAAAATCAAACAGGGCTTGGAGTGTAGTTCAGTGCAAATACCCTGAATCCAATCCCCAGTGAGGCAAATTAAAATAACTTTTTTTGTTAAAAGAAACAGAAGGGGGGGCTGGGTGGATGGTTGGGGTTGGCTGGGAAGATGGCTCAGTGGAATAAGTGCTTCCTTGGCAAGCGCAAGGGCCTGAGTTCAACCCCTAGTTCTGAAAAAAAAAAAGAAAAAGAAAAAGAAAAGAAGGGCTGGCCAGATACCTCAGTAGATTAGAGGCACAAGAGTTTATGTCTCCCTTTGAAGACAATTTATACAGAACAAGCTAGACATTTCTGATTTTTTTTAACTTAAAACTGCTTTATTTAGTTCTTCTTTAAATTTTTTCATTTTTAAAAGGGAATAAAAGATAGTAAAAAAGCTCTGCAACTCCCTGGAGTCCCTGCCCCTGAGCCCGCTGAGTGAGTAAAAACTATTGTGACTCTTCCAGCCCCTGAGCCACCCAAGCCCGCCTGCCCACCTGGTGAGTGTATGGGAGAACTCTTGGCTTCCCTGCGTGCCATGCCACACCATCCAGAGCCCCTGCCCCCAAGACCTCCAAGCAAGATCCACCCCAGACTGGCCTGCCCTGCAACTCCCCGGAGTCCCTGCCCCCAAAGCCCACCAAGTGAGTGAGAACTATTGTGACTCTTTCAGCCCCAATTCTAGCCCAGCATGGCCCAGTGAGTGTGTGGGAGAGCTTTGAAGCCCCTGGCTCTCTGGGCCAGGGTCAGAACAGAGGGGAACCACAGGCTCACAGCTGTGCCAGTAAGGCTGCAGCAAAAAGGAGCTGAACACAATAGCTAATCCAGGTCAGCCGTAACTGTATAATCGCAAACTTAATAGATTGGCACCCAAATCTCATTACATGCTAAGGTTGTAACTGCACGAAAGCTCTATACCAAAGGTCAGAGGTCAGTGCTATACAAAATGACAAAGACAAGAAGCAAAATGCAATCTCATACTTCAAGCCCACCAATGACAAGTGTACAGGACACAAGCTCAGCTGAAGTGAATGAATTAACAGAGTCGGAAGCAAAGAAACAACAACAGAAAGGTATAGAGGACCTCAGGCCAGAAATAATGCCTGAAATAAAAAAAGAAATTTTTGAATATATAGCATCTGAAGTAATGAAACAAATCCAGAAACGTATGGGGAAACCCAATGCCTACCCAGAACAAGTGCAGAGAACACTATTAAAGCTGAAGCATATGAATTAACAGCATCTCAAGCAAAGAAACAACAGCAGGAAGGTAAAGAGGAACTCAGAGCAGAAATAATTTCTGAAATAAAAAAGAAATCTTTCAAATCATAGCATCTGAAGTAGAGAATCAATTCTGGAAATATATGGAAGAAACCCAATATGGAAAAAAACTCTGCAGTAAAAGAATTAATAGCTACCTCTAAAGAAGATATGGATTTAAAAAATAGAGATTAGAAATACAACAGATTCCTTGAATGAGCCATGCAGGAAAGAAATAGATTGCATGAAGCAAAGATATATAGAAGAACTTAAAATCTCAATCATCAGTCTACAAAATCATATCAGTGAAAGCGAAGACAGAGTTTCAGATCTTGAAGATGCTGGTGCAGCTAGTGAAAAATTGAGAAATGATCTCTTTAAACCAACTAGGATGCATCACCTGCAAGAAGATGCGAAGATGAACAAGGTGAGATTAATAGGCATCAATGAGAATGAAGGAGTCAATACAAATGATATAAAAAGAACATGGGCAGAAGTAATAGCAGAAAACTTCCCAAATATGAAGAAATAATTTAACATTCACGTAACTGAAGCATATAGAATGCCAAATAACTTCAACCCATCTAAAAACACAGTGAGACATGTAATAGTCAAGATCCCAGAAATCCAACACAAGAATAATATATTCAAAGCTGCTAGAGAGAAGAAGCAGATCACATTCAAAGGAAAACCCATCAGAATTATAGCCAACTTCTCTACACAAACAATGAAGGCAAGGAGAGCATGGAGAAGAGTTCTTCAAGTTCTGCATGAAAACAAATTCCAGCCCAGACTACTATACCCTGAAAAACTCTCTTTCAAGTTTGATGGAGAAGTGAAATATTTTCACGACAAAGAAATAAAGAATTTCATGATGACAAAGCCATCTCTACACAGGCTACTGAAAGATGTTCTAGAGAGGGACCACAATGACCAGAACTCCACGAATGAGAACAGAAGGAACCCACTAAAAAGGGCAAACAATTAAACACAGGACAAAAAGGAGTAAACAACAGCAGGTACATAACATGACAATCATAAGACAACACATTTCAATTAAAACCATCAATGTAAATGGACTCAATTCACCAATTAAGAGAAATAGACTGGCACAGTGGATTAGGAAACAAAGTCCAACAATATGCTCTATGCAAGAAACACACTTAACTCAAAAAGACATTCATAGGCTTAAAGTCAAAGGATGGAAAATAATACTACATGCCCCAGCACCACAGAAAAAAGCAGGAGTAGCGATTCCATTCTCAGACAGTCTCAACTTCAAACCAAGCAGCGCAGCCAACTCCGCCACCCTCCTTGATCCGGCCCACACCCGCCCAGCCCCAGAGACCAGCCAAAGACTGTGCAGCCGACTTCCTCACCCTCCTCGATCCCGCCCCAAGCTCTCCCAGTGAGTGGTAATTTGCATGACTCACAAGGCTTCCCAGATCAGTGAGTGTGTGGTGAGTCTGAGGGATAGCCTTTGGTTTCTTTCCATGTGCTCTACCCGGATCCTCACCCTGAAGCCTCCAAGCCAGTGACCTGCCTGAAACCTCAGGGCCCACTCACCAGCACCTCCCCAGATCCCCTGCCCTAAAGCCCACTGAGCAAGTGGGAATTTCCCTGACTCCCTGGGCATAAAAGTTCAGGGAGTGTAGAACTCCAGGCCCACCATGCTGGAGAGACATTTCGCAGGGATTCTCTGCCCCCCCACCCCCATGGCCTGGTGAGAGCTCCAGGCACACTGTGCCAGAGAAACATTTCCCAGGGATTGCTGGTCCCACCTCATGGCCCCAGACCCAGTGCAGGTCAGCCTGGAGTGAGAACTCCAAGCCTGCCATGCCAGAGGGACATTTCTCAGTGATCCCTGGCCCCACCCCATGGCCCAAAACCCAGCGCAGCCTGCCCTGTGAGTGAGGGCTCCAGGCCCACTGCGCTGGAGGGACCTTTCCTAGCCTTCTCGGGTTCCAGCCTATAGACCTGGACCCAGCACAGGCTGGCTGACCCAGTACAGCCTACCCGGTGTATAAGATCATCCACTATCTTTTTGGGAGCCCACAAGACCCACCAAAGCCCAGGCCTGCCCACCTAGAGAGCAACCTGCCTGACACAGGAGGGCTGACTCTGGCAATTTTCCGGATCCTCGCCCCAAAGCCAGCCAAGACAGTGGGAATTTTCATTACTTGCTCTGCATCCCAGTTCAGTTCATGCTCTCCTGAACAGGGAACCAACAGAAGGCAACCACAGGAGCTGCAGCAAAAAGGAACTGAACACAACAGCTAGATCCAGGATAGGCATACCTGGATAATCTCAAACTTAATAGACTGGCACCAAAATCTCATAACAAGCTAAGGTTATAGCTGCACCAAAGCTCTACACCAAAGGTAAAAGGTCAATGCTATACAAAATGTCAAAGACAAGGGGAAACACACAATCCCAGACCTCGAGTCCACCAGTAAGGGCAGAGGACACTAGCTCAGCTGTAATGAATGAATTAACATATACAGCAGAAAAGGAACAACAGCAGAAAGGTATTGAGGAAATTAGATGAGAAGTAATTCCCCAAATTAAAAAAGAAATATCTGAATACATAGTATCTGAAATAAAGAATCAATTCCAGAACCATTGCGTGGAAAAACAATGCTCACCCAGAACAAGTGCAGAGAGCACTATTCCAGCTGAAAGGTATGAATTAACAGCATCTGAAGCAAAGACACAACAGCAGAAAGGTTATGAGAAACTCAAAGCAGAAATAATTTCTGAAATCAAAAATTCTTTGGAAAAAAAGAATTCTTTGAAATCATAGCATCTGAAATACAGAAACAAGTCTGGAAATGTACAGAGGAAACCCAACTTGGAAGAAACACTGCAGAAAAACAATTAATAACTACCACTAAAGAAGACATGGATTAAAAAAAATTGAGGAGATCAGAAATATGATGGATTCATTGAATGAGCAATACAAGAAAGAAATAGAACACATGAAACAGAGTCAAAGAGATATAGAAGAACTAAAAATATCAATCATGAGTGTACAAAACTGCTTGAGTAAAAGTGAAGACAGAGTTTCAGATCTTGAAGATGCCAGTGTGGCTAGTGAAAAGATAAGGAAGAATCTCTTAAAAACAATGAGAATGCAGGAAAAAATAATACATCACCTGCAAGATGACACCAGGATGAACAATGTGAGAATAATTCGTATCAACAAGAATGAAGGAGTCAATACAAAACACATAAAAAGAATTTGGGAGAAGTAATCACACAAAACTTCCCAAATATGAGGAAACAATCCAATATTCAGGTCACTGAAGCATACAGAACACCAAATGACTTCAACCCAAGTAAAAACACACCGAGACATATAATAGTTAAGATCCCAGAAATCCAACACAAGAATAATATATTGAAAGCTGTTAGAGAGAAGAAGCAGATCACATTCAAAGGAAAACCCATCAGAATTACAGCCAACTTCTCTACACAAACAATGAAGGCAAGGAGAGCATGGAGCAGAGTTCTTGAAGTCCTACACAAAAACAAATTCCAGCCCAGAGTATTATACCCTGAAAAATTCTCTTTCAAGTTTGATGGAGAAGTGAAATACTTCCATGACAAAGAACAACTAAAGAATTTCATGATGACAAAGCCATTCCTTCACAGGCTGCTGAAAGATGTTCTAGAGAGAGACCACAATGACCAGAACTCCATGAATGAGAATGGAAGGAACCCACTAAACAGGACAGACAATTAAACACAGGATACAAAGAAGTAAACAAGACCAGATAAATATCATGACAAACATAAGTCAGCACATTTCAACCATAACCATCAATGTAAACAGGCTCAAATCTCCAATTAAGGGAAATAAACTGGCACAGTAGATTAGGAAACAAAATCCAACAATATGCTGTATACAAGAAACACACTTAACTCAAAAAGACATTCATAGGATCAAAGTCAAAGGATGGAAAACAATACTACATGCCCCAGCACCTCAGAAAAAAGCAGGAGTAGCAATTCTGTTCTCAGACAGTCTCAACTTCAAATCAAGAATGATCAAACTATACAAACAAGGCCAGTATATATTGGTTAGGGGAAAAGTTCAAGAGCAAGAGGTAACACTCATAAATATCTATGCACCAAACACAGGAGCACGCAACTATGTAAGACAAGTCTTAATGGACATGAAAAACCTAATATCTAAGAACACAATCTTGACAGGAGACGTTAACACAACCTTATCTCAAAAAGATAGATCAACCAGACAAAAAATTAGCAAGGAAGTAGCAGAACTGAAACAGAGCTTGGAACAAATGGACCTTGTGGACATATACAGAGTGTTCCACCCTACCACAGCTGAATACACATTTTTTTTCAGCTGCACACAGGTCATTTTCCAAAATAGACCACATACCAGTCCAGAGGTCATGCGTAAGTATATGCAAGAAAATAGAAATTATCCCATGCATATTGTCTGACCACAGTGCAATGAAACTGGAACTAAATGACAAAAGAAACCAGAAAAACCCGCTAAATTCATGGAAACTAAACAACACCCTACTCAGCAATCAATGGGTCGCAGAAGAAATTAAACAAAAAATTCAATGATTATTCAAGTACAACTTACCAGAATTTATGGGATGTGATGAAAGCAGTTCTTAGAGGGAAAATCATAGCTATGAAAACAGAATGGGAACAAATTAGCACCCTAATGTTGCACCTCCGACAACTACAGAAAGAACAGCAAATGAAACCCAGAGCGCAAAGACGGGAAGAAATCATAAAGATTAGAGCAGAAATTAATTCAATTGAGATGAAGAAAATAATTCAAGGAATCCACAAATCAAAAAGTTCATTCTTTGAAAAACTAAAAAAGGAGATAAGCCTCTATCAAACTTCATCAAAAAGAGGCAAGAGAAAATTCAACTATATGCAATAAGGAATAAAAAGGGTGAAATCACCACAGACCCAGCGGAAATTCAGAAGATTATCAATAGTTACTTCAAGAATCTTTACGCTCACAGAATAGAAGACACAGAAGAAACGGACAGATTCCTAGAAAGGTACAAATTAACAAAACTGAATCAAGAAGATATAACAGCTCTCAATAAGTCAATAACAGCCAATGAAATACGAAACGTAATAAAAAGCCTACCGACAAAGAAAAGTCCACGTCCTGATGGATTCACAGCTGAATTCTACAAGAAATTTATAGAAGATATAATCCCTACACTCCTCAAACTCTTCAATGAAATTGGAAAGGAAGCAGTCCTTCCAAAATAATTTCTGGAGGCAAGTCTTATACTGATTCCAAAACCAGGGAAAGACACAACCAAAAAGGAGAACTACAGGCCAATCTCCCTCATGAACATAGATGCAAAAATACTCAACAAAATCCTGGCAAATAGAATACAGCAAATTATCAGGAGATCATATACCCTGACCAGGGAGTATTCATCCCAGGGATGCAAGGATGTTTCAATATTTGAAAATCTATAAATCTAATACACTATATTAATAGACTGAAATATAAAAACCACATGATCATCTCAATTGATGCCGAAAAAGATTTTGACAAAGTCCAACACTCATTCATATTCAAGGTCCTACAGAAAATTGGAATATATGGACTCTACCTTAACTTGATAAAAGCCATCTATGACAACCCAAAAGCTAACAAAATCCTAAATGGGGAAAAACTAAAATCTTTTACTCTTAAATCAGGTACAAGACAAGGATGTCCTCTATCACCGCTCCTATTCAATATAGTCTTAGAATCATTAGCAACAGCCATTAGACAAGAGGGAGAAATGAAGGGAATAAGAATAGGTAAAGAAGAAGTTAAATTATCACTATTTGCAGGTGACATGATACTTTACTTGGAAGACCCCAAAAATTCCACCAAGAAACTGCTAGAACTGATACAGAAATTCAGTAGCATAGAAGGATACAAAGTCAAGACTCAAAAGTCAATAGCATTCCTCTACACAGATAACAAGCACACTGAAAGGGAAACAATATCTTTTACAATAGTACCGTGGAAAACAAAATACCTTGGGATTCACTTAACCAAGGAAGTCAACGATCTTTTCATGGAAAATTACAACACCCTAAGAAAAGAGATTATAGATGATTTCATTCCAATTTTAGTATATGTGCTGCCGAAGTGAGCACTATAGATGATTTCAGAAAATGGAAAGATATTCCCTGCTCCTAGATAGGAAGAACTAACATTGTGAAGATGGCCATACTCCCAAAATTGTGGTAGATTTAATGTAATCCCTATGAAACTGCCACCAACATATCTCTAAGACATAGAGAAATCATTCCTAAAATTTATTTGGAACCACAAACGACCTAGAATAGCAAAGGCAATCTTGGCCAATAAAGGAGGCATCACAATTCCTGACTTGAAATTATACTACAAAGCCACTGTGATAAAATCAACATGGTACTGGCAACAAAATACACCTGAGGATCAATGGAATAGATTAGAAGGTGCAGAAGCATCTATGAACACACTCAGCTATCTGACCTTCAACAAAGTGGCCAATCATACTTACTGGAAGAAAGATCATCTCTTTAACAAATGGTGCTGGAAAACGTGGCTTTCTATGTGCCAAAAACTAAAACTTGACCCAGCTCTATCACCATGCACTAAGTTAAAGCCTAAACATTAGGCTTTAACTAATGATTAAAGATCTAAACATTAAAACAGAAACACTCAATCTCTTGGAATAGAAATTAGGAGGAACTTTTGAAGTCATAAGGGTAGGTAAAGAGCTCATGAACAAACATATATTCGCACGAGAAGCACTTGAAAGAATCAACAACTGGGATCAACTCTTCTTGACATCAAAAGAAATTGTGAACAGAGTGAAAAGACAACCCACAAATTTTGAAAAAATCCTAACTAATAAGAAACCAGACAAAGATCTGCTGTCTAGAATATATAAAGAACTAAGATATAACAGGGCCGTCAAATTTAAAGACCCAATTCAGAAATGGGCATATGAGATGAATACACATTTCTCAGAGGACGAAATTAAATAAGTGAATAAATATATGAAAAAATGCTCCACATCGCTAGTCATCTGTGAAATGCAAATAAAAACAAGACTGAGATACCATCTCACTCCAGAAAGAATGGCTATCATAAGGAAATCAACCAACAACAAAGGGAACACTTTTCCACTGCTGATGGGACTATACACTGGTACAACCATTGTGGAGGTCAGTGTAGAGACTCCTCAAAAGAATATGAGTAGAAATCCCACTCAAGTCGACTATCCCCCTATTGGGAATTTTCTCAGAGGAACTGTAAACATTGTATCATAGTGATATGTGTATACCTATGTTTATAGCAGCACAATTTGTGATAGCAAAATCTTGGAAACAACCAAGATGTCTATCACATGAGGAATGGTTGAAAAAGATGTGGTATTTCCATATAATGGAGTATTCCTCAGCTATTAAGAATGATAAGCCTGAAGCACTTATATTGAAGTGGATGCCTCTTGAACATATACTCACAAGTGAAATAAACCAGACACACATGTGTAAATATTGTATAGTCTCCCTAGTATAAGAAGCAAAAAGAAGAAATACAAATGGAAACGTACAACAACAACTAAAAACAATTGAGTCAGATAAGGCAAAGTGAATGGCATATGCTGCAGGATACTAATCTGGATGTTAACAACCTAAATTCAAAG
Source organism: Ctenomys sociabilis (assembly GCA_004027165.1). Classification (NCBI taxonomy): domain Eukaryota; kingdom Metazoa; phylum Chordata; class Mammalia; order Rodentia; family Ctenomyidae; genus Ctenomys; species Ctenomys sociabilis. The sequence continues at coordinate 25,961 of PVKA01011830.1, read as the reverse complement.
ATCAAAATTGGAGAAATAGAAGAGCCACAAGACCAGCCAACATTTTGGCCCTAGCCTTTCAAGGTCAGCGAAGACTCAGGACATAGGAGAACCTGTACTGCAATATCATGAAACTCAGTTGAACTCTAAATTTTCTGAACAAGGAGATTATGGAGCCACAGAGGAAAGAGATCGAAGTTCTATAGTGTGCCTGGGGAGAGTCACATGGAGTGAAAACTTTCTCTCAGGCTCTCACAGAGAGCAAATTGGTCAAGCACTGGCCATGACTCATCCACATGGATGATATAGACAAAGGATCTACAGAATAAGGTACAGGACTACAAGATAAAACCTGAAGGGACTTTACTGATCTCATAAGAAACATAAAGTACATGTGTTGGTATATACGTCTTACTCTATCTAGGTATTAACCATCCAGCAGAAAAGTATAGAAATGAGGTATACAACACAGGGCCATAATAATAAGTTGAGCTGTAAATGGCTATGGTCGATAACTTCTTCAGCTAACTCACTATTGTTGTGGAATGCTGGACTGTGTTGGATTGTGTTGTTGAGTTCAAGCACCTAAATTAGTTGAATGACAATGGAGTGCCCATCTTTGACAGGTGTAGACAAAGGAACGGGTATAGAAAGGAAGAATCATGATGTGTGTGTATGGGCAGTACAGTTGGGATAGATAACACCGTGCTTCTACATAATTCTACGAGAGGCAAGATTTGTACTAATGGTGGTTGGACAGGATATTATGTCGGCTTCTAGTACTATGGACAACCACTAGGAAAATAACAACATAGAAAGTATTAATTATTCAATCTTTGATGTAATTCAGGTATAAAAAATAAGATATGTAAACAGCTGCACTCTCTTAATTTGCTGATAAGAGACATATGCTATAATAATGTCTATAAGTATAATATCATGTATGTACCTTCTACGATACCAAAACATTATGGAAACAGTTTGCAATGTATTAATTTATCAAATCCATCTTGTCAAGGTATCTTAAAACTGTCTCATTGATATTTGTACTTCAATAAAATAAAAATAAAAATAAATCAACTTCAAACCAAGAATGATCAAAAGAAACAAAGAAGGCCACTATATATTGGTCAAGGGAAAAATTCAAGAGCAAGAAGTAACACCCATAAGTATCTATGCACCAAACACAGGAGCTCCCAACTATGTAAGACAAATCTTAATGGACATGAAAAACCTAATATCCAAGACCACAATCTTAAAAGGAGACTTCAATACCCCCTTATCTCAAGATAGGTCAACCAGACAAAAAATTAGCAAAGAAGTAGCAGAACTGAAACAGAGCTTGGAACAAATGGACCTGCTGGACATATACAGAGCGCTCCACCCAACTACAGCTGAACACACCAATTTTTTCAGCTGCACATGGGACATTTTCCAAAATAGACCATATACTAATCCATAGGTCATGCTTAAATATACGCAAGAAAACAGAAATTATCCCATCCATATTATCCGACCAAAGCGCAATGAAACTGGAAATAAACAACAAAAGAAGCCAGAAAACCCCGCTAAATACATGGAAATTAAACAACACCTTATTCAGCAACCAATGGGTCACAGATGCAATTCAATAAGAAATTCAACAGTATGTATAATTCAATGAAAATTCAGCCACAACTTATCAGAATTTATGGGATGTGAAGAAAGCAGTTCTCATAGGGAAAATCATAGCTATGAACTCACACATTAGGAAAACAGAATGGGAGCAAATAAACACCCTAATATCTCACCTCCAACAACTAGAAAAGGAAGAGCAAACCAAACCCAGAGCCCAAAGACAAGAAGCAATCATAAAAATTAGAGCAAAAATTAATTCAATTGAGATGAAGAAAACAGTTCAAAGAATCAATGAATCAAAAAGCTGGTTCTTTGAAAAACTAAATAAAATTGATAAGCCCCTAGCTTACCTCACCAAAAAGAGGGAAGAAAAAAATTCAAATACAAGCAATAAGGAATAAAAAGGGTGAAATCACCACAGACCCAGCGGAAATGCAGAAGATTATCAATAGCTACTTCAAGAATTGTTACGCTCACAGAATAGAAGACACAGATGAAAGGGACAGATTCCTAGAAAGGTACAAATTAACAAAACTGAATCAAGAAGATATAACAACTCTCAATAAGTCAGTAATAGCCAATGAAATACGAAACGTAATAAAAAGCCTACCGACAAAGAAAAGTCCAGGTCCTGATGGATTCACAGCTGAATTCTGCAAGAAATTTATACAAGACATAAGCCCTACATTCCTAAAACTCTTCAATGAAATTGAAAAGGAAGCAGTCCTCCCAAAATCATTTCTGGTGGCAAGTCTTATACTGATTCCAAAACCAGGGAAAGACACAACTAAAAAAGAGAACTACAGGCCAATCTTCCTCATGAACATAGATGCAAAAATCCTCAATACAATCCTAGCAAATAGAACACAGCAAATCATGTAGAAGATCATACACCATGACCATGTAGGGCTCATCCCAGGGATGCAAGGATGGTTCAATATTTGAAAATCTATAAATGTAATAATACACTATATTAATAGAATGAAATCCAAAAACCATATGATAATCTCAATTGATACAGAAAAAGCTTTTAAGTCCAACACTCATGCATGTTTAAAGTCCCACAGAAAATTGGAATAGATGAGGACTCTACCTCAATTTGATTAAAGCCACCAATGCCAACCCAACTGCTAATATAATTCTAAATAGGGAAAAACTGAAATATTTTACTCTTAGATCTGTTTAAAGGCAAGGTTGTCCTCTATCACCCCTCCTATTCAGTATAGCGGAATCATTAGCAATAGCCATTAGAAAAAGAGGGAGAAATAAAGGAATAAGAATAGGTAAAGAAGAAGCTAAATTATCACTATTTGCAGGTGACATGATACTTTACTTGGAAGACCCAAAAAACTCCACCAAGAACTACTAGAACTGATACAGAAATTCAGTAGCATAGCAGGATACAAAGTCAATACTCAAAATTCAATAGCATTCCTCTACAAACACACTGAGATGGAAAGTATAGAAACAATACCTTTTACAATAGCATTGCGTAAAATGAAATACCTTGGAATTCACTTAACCAAGGAAGTCAACGATCTTTTCATAGTAAATTACAGCACCCTAAGAAAAGAGATTATAGATGATTTCAGAAAATGGAAAGATATTCCATGCTCCTGGACAGAAGAACCAACATCGTGATGATGACCATACTACCAAAATTGTTGTACAGATTTAATGCAATCCCTATCAAACTGCCACCAACATACTTCCCAGACATAGAGAAATCATTCCTAAAATTTATTGGAACCACAAACGACCTAGAATAGCAAAGGCAACCCTGGCCACCAAAGACAAGGCAGGAGGCATCACAATTCCTGACTTGGAATTATACTACAAAGCCACTGTGATAAAATCAAAATGGTATTGGCAATGAAACAGACCTGAAGATCAATGGAATACATTAGAAGATGCAGAGGCCTCTATGAACACACTCAGCCACCTGATCTTCGACAAAGGGGCCAAACACACTTACTGGAAGAAAGATGGCCTGTTTAACAAATGGTGCTAGAAACAATGGCCTTCTACATGCCAAAAACTAAAACTTGACCCAGATCTATCAACATGCACTAAGCTAAAGTCAAAATGGATTAAAGATCTAAACATTAAAACAGAAACACTCTATCTTCTGGAACAGAAAGTAAGACAAACTCTTGAACACATAGGGGTAAGCAAAGAGTTCATGAACAAACATGTATTCACACAGGAAACACTTGAAAAAATCAACAACTGGGATCAACTCTTCTTGAGGAGTTTCTGCACATCAGAAGATATTATCAACAAAGTGAAAAGACAACCCACAAATTTTGAAAATATCTTAACTAATAAGCACTCCAACAAAGGTCTGCTCTCTAGAATTTATAAAGAACTAAGGTATATTAGGGTCCTCAAATGTAAAACCCAATCCAGAAATGGGCATCTGAGATGAACACACACTTCTCAGAGGATGAAATCAAAAAAGTGAATAAATATATGAAAAAAATGCTCCACATCACTAGCCATCCATGAAATGCAAGTTAAAAGCACACTGAGATACCATCTCACTGAATAAAGAATGGCTATCATGAAGAAATCAATCAACAATGACTGCTGGAGAGGATGTGAGGAAAGGGAAACAGTTCTCCACTGCTGGTGGGAATGTAGACTGGTACAACCATTGTGGAAATCAGTGTGGAGACTCCTCACAAAAGTAGGACTGGAAATCTTATTTATGCCAGCTATCCCCCTACTGGAAATTTTCCTGGAGGAACTGAGAACATCATATCATAGTGATATATGTGTACCCGTGTTTATAGCAGCACAATTTGTGATAGCAAAATCTTGGAAACAACCAAGATGTCCATCATATGAGGAATGGTTGAAAAAGATGTGGTATTTCTATATAATGGAGTATTACTCAGCTATAAAGAATGATAAACTTGAAACATTTATATTGAAGTGGATGACACTTGAACATATACTCATAAGTGAAATAAACCAGATGGCAAATATTGTATAGTCTCCCTATATAAGAAATAAAAAGAAGAAATACAAATAGAAAGGTAATATTACTACTAAAAAGAATTCAGTCAGATAGTTAGTGTAAACTGCACTGCATATGCTGCAGGGTCCTAATCAGCTTCTCTTCTGGATGCTTAACAACCTAAGTTCACATATCAAAAATTGGAGAAATGGAAGGGTAGAAGAACAGCCAACATTTTGGCCCTCACCTTTCAACGTCAGTGAAGACTCAGGACATAGGAGAACCTGTACAGTAACATCATGGGACTCAATTATGCCCCAAATTTCCTGATCAAGGAGATTATGGAGCCACATAGGAATGTGATTGATGATCTATAGTGTGCCTAAGGAGAGTCACATGGAGAGAAAACTTTCTCTCAGGCTCCCACAGACAGAAAACTGGTCAAGCAATAGTTGTAACTCATCCACATGGCTGACACTGACAAAGGATCCACAGAGTGAGGTACAGGGTTACAGGATAAACCCTGAGGGGACTTGACTGACCTCATCTGATACAAAAGTTCCACTTTTTGTTATATGGTCTTGTTTTATCTCGGTCTTATCCATCCAGCAGAAAAGTATGAAAACGAGGTATATAAAATAAGAGCATATTAATAAGCTGAACTGTAAATGGCTCTAGTTCACAACTTCTTCATATACCCTACTATTATTGTGGACTGGTGGACTGTGCTGGATTGGTTTACTGAATTCAAGCACCTATTATAATTGAATGACAATAGAATACCCATTTTTGACAGGACCAAACCAAAAATGGGGGGATACAAGGAACCACCATTCTGTGTTTGTATAAACAGTACAGTTAGGATAAATATGCAGTACTTTTGTGTAAATCTATAAGAAAGAGTTGCACTAATAGTTTTTGGACAGGGTATCCTGTCTGCTTCTCGTACTTTGGATAACCACTAGGAAGTAACAATGTAAAAAGTATTAATTATTGAAACTGTACTATAATTGAGCTTTAAAAAAAGACAGGTATATAGCTACATTCTCTTAATTCATTGATTAGAAGCATCTGCTCTAATAGTGTTTGTAGATAAGAGTATCATGTATGCACCTTGTACAACAAAAGGCCACTATGATAACAATGTGCAATGTATTTTTTTTTTAGACAGGGTCTCACTAGGCAGTTCAGGCTGGCCTTAAGCTCACTTTGTAGCTCAGGCTGGTCTTGAACTCACAACAATCCTCCTGTCTCAGCCTCCCGAGTGCTGGGATTACAGGCATGTGCCACCATGCCCGGCTTGTGCAATGCATTAATTGTTGAATCTGTCCTACTAATTTGGCTTGAAACTGTCTCATTGCTATTTGTTCTACAATAACATAAAATAAAAATCTTCCCTAAAAAAAAAAGAAAATTAGCACACACACACAAAAAGAAAGATAGTAAAGAAGAACATCAGAAACAATACAGAGTTTCACTAAACAAAATGATAGGATTCAACAACAGTTGCTCTATTGCATGCTGGTTTTTTTTTTTTTTTTTTTTTGAGGTACCAGGAATTAAACTCAAGACCCTGTGCTTATCAGGCAAGCGTTTATTGTACTGAGCTATCTCCTCCACCTGATACATTGAATATTGTTGTCTTCAAATTAATTGTTCAAATTACCAGATATAAGCATGCAAAATTGGGCAAAAAATAAAAACAAAGGAAAAAAATTGAAGTATTAACAGTTCTTTTCAATAAACCAGTAGAAATCAGCAGTACAATTTTCCATAAATATATCTATTATAGCACAATTATGTATATTATATCATTTATCCCACCTTCTTTCTTTTCTTTTCTCTTTTCCCTTATCCCAGTTGTTCCTTCCCTTAGAACAGTTTCTTTGCCTTTCATAATATGTACTGTACTTTTTGGTTACTCTTTTAGGTTCTTACACTAGAGAGACAATACGTTGTTATATGTGCATGTCTAATTTATTTCACTTAGGAGTATGGTCTGTAGTTGCATCCATTTACCTATAAAAGCCTCGAGTTTATCATCCTTATAGCAGAGTAACACTCCACTAATACCATATTGTTTTTATCCATTCCTCAGTTGATGGGCATTTGGGTTGTTTCTAAAACTTAGCTATGACAATATATGCACTGATATAAACATGAAAACAAAGAACGTTTGGAAGTTTTTAATGTCCATAAATCCACATGTACTCATGCTATCATTTATTAATCTTCAAAGTCACTTTGTACAAAGCGAATGGCTCTCCTCAGCATGAGCAGCAAGTCAGTCTGATAAGGCCAAAGGATTACCTCGCTTTGTTTTGCAGAAATTGCACACAATTGTGCCAAATTAGGCACTTCTCAAGGGTTTTTAACCTACAGCTATTTTAACATAACCAGACATTATGTTAATTTGAGATTCATTAGAAAACGCTGGGGCAAGTTATTATTAGACATATGTCAAAGTTTTGACTTTTAAATTATTCTTAAAAATAAAGTGATGAAATATCTGTGATATACAAAGGCCAAAGGTAAGAACTAAGGTAAAACACAATGGAAGTATGCAAAAGTCTTAGAAACTCAGGAGGGGCTCGGGCATGCTCTGGAAATCACAGGGAAAGCCCTCAGCTGGATCTCCCACAGAGCTCCCGTGTAGCCCTTTGATCAGATTCTCACCTAAGAGACATGAAAACTAAAAGACAGCGCAGTACCTGAATTTAGTCATGAGCTGGAGGAAATATTCATTGTGCACTGTTGCAAGAGAAGGGGAGGTCTCCAAGTCAGATCACAGTGCCTCTTTTTCATCTAAGACTGAGCTGTATTATGATTTAAAAATGGTTTCCCAAAGGCTTATGTACTAGCAGTTGGTCTCCACCATGGCAGTGTCCAAGAGACAGTAGAACTTGTCCTCGGGGAGGCTGAAGGAGGATCCAAGGTCAAGGGTAACTTAGGGCCTGTGTGTTGAAAACAAACAAACAAACGAACCAACAAATGAAACTGAAAAAGGATTGGGGTTCAAAGGCACTGGGTTCAATTTCTAGTACTTAAAAGAAAAAGAGGAAGGAAACTAATGTTTTTCTCTCAGGACTAGTTAGTCCCCTCTACAGTAGGTTGATACAAAATAAATCTGAGCCTGACTAGAAGAACTCTGGCTTCCCATCTTGCCATCTGACCTCCCCCAACACACACACAGCCCTGTGGTGCACTCTACCACAAATCCCACACCAAAGGCCAAAGAGAAGTGGCTGCCTGATGTCACACATTCAGCCTCCAAAACTCTGAGCGAAGTAAACCTCTTGGCTTTATAGTCGCCTAGCATCAGATATTTTCGTACAGCAACAGAAAAAGGACTAATGCAAGTTACAGGTAAGAACATTCTTAACTCTTTGTTCAAAATCAGGAGCCATTAAATTCTTCACCAGGATTCGACCCAGGCCTAGCATGTGAGCGGGACCGCCTGGGACCCACCAGATCCTGATTCAACCCAGAGCCCAGGCCCAGCATGTGAGTGAGACTGCCCGGGGCCTGCTGGATCTTCATTTGACCCAAAGCCCAGGCCTGGTGTACTGGTCTAGTGTGGAGCCCTGCGGCAGAACTCCCTGCAGAGAGGCTAGAGGCAAGACCAACTCAGCTGATCCAAGAGCAGAACATCTTGCCAGAGTGACACAGAGGGTTCACCTGCAAGGCTGCAGCAGGAAGAAGTGGAGCACAGCAGCCAGACCCAAGCCACACCCACCTGGAGGAGTCTGAACTTCCTAGATCCGGACCTGGTGCTAAGGTAATAACTCTAAGCTGACCAAAGGTCAGAAGACAATGTGTTACGGTTTGTACATAGTTGTCCCCCCAAAACCTCTTGCAGTCATGGAGTAGCTTCTGGAGTTTGTGATTGATTACTGCGGGTGTGGATGCTGCACTTACCATGGGGCAGGTAATTTGCATTTCAGTGTAAGGAAAGAAGAGAAGCTGGCTGCTTGAGCTGCTGCTACTTCTCCCTTTGCTTTTGTTCTTTGCCACTGCCATGAAAGGTTGTTTTCTGCCTTGTGCCACTCAGCCTTGAAGCCAGCTGAGTATGGACTGAAACCTCCAGGAATTGTGAGCTAAATAAACCTTTCCTTCCTGCATTTGAGTGTTGGGTATTTGTCCCAGCAATGAGAGAAGAGTAACTAAAACATAGTCCCATACAAAATGACAAAGAGAAGGAGTGAAATGCATTCTCAGCCCCTGAGCTCACCCAGAATAAATGCAGGAGACACTAGCATAGGAAAAATTGGAAATTATGCACCTGAAATCTCTGAAATAATCGTGTCAGAAGTAAAGAAACAACTGCAGAAAGGTATAGAGGAAATTAGATCAGAAATAATTTCTCAAATAAAAAAGAAATGACAATTATAATGAAAGAAATACTAAGTGCTTCTAAAGAAGTTAGTGATTAAAAAAATAGAGAATAGTAGAAAAATGATAGAATCCTTGAATAACCAATAAGAAATAGAATGCACAAAGCAGATTCAAAGTGATATACAGGAAATTAAAACCTCAATCACAAGCTGGCAAAAATGTTTGGATGAAAGTGAAAATAGACTTTCAGACCTTAGAGACACCATTGCAGCTAGTGAACAAATAAGAAAATATTTCCTAAAAACAACTAGGATGCCGAAAAAAATAATCCAACATCTGCAAGACAATGCAAAGATGAACAATGTAAGACTAATAGGCATCAATGAGAAAGAAGGAGTCAATACAAATGACATAAAAAGAATATGGACAGAAGTAATAGCAGAAAACTCCCCAAATATGGGGCAACAATCTGATATTCAGGCAAACGAAGCATATAGAACTCCAAATAATATCAACCCAATTAAAACCACTCCCAGACATATAATAATCAAGACCCCAGAAATTTAGCACAGCAACAGTATACTAAAAGCTGCTAAAGAAAAGAAACACATTACCTTTAAAGGAAAACCCATCAGAATAATGGCAGATTTCTCTTCACAAACCATCAAGACAAGAAGAGCTTCGAGCAAAGTACTACAAGTCTTGCAAGAAAATAAATTCCAACCCAGACTGATATACCCTGCAAAATTGTCTTTCAAGTATAATGGAGAAGTGAAATTCTTCCATGACAAAGAACAACTAAAGAATTTCATGATGACAAAGCCAACCCTACATAGACTACTAAAAGATATTCTAGAGAGGGATCAAAATGACCACTGGTCTATGAATGAGAATGGAAAGAACCCACCAAATAGGATAAACAATTAAACACAGGAGAATAAGAGGTATACAAAAGCACTCTTTCAGTTATTCTTTTGTATACAGCAGCAATATTGCTTCTTGGCCTTTTGGCTAAGATCAAGTATATACAGCAGCAAAATATTTCCATCAGCATACTCTACAAATGGGCTTCTCTTGCACCCTATATGTCATGATTCTATCTGGGTCTACAGGGTGTATATCAAGGAAACAGCAGCAGCTCAATCCCACAAGTGACACCCGGCCACCAGTAAGTGTCATGGACACTGTCCAGGTCCACGACATAGTAGAACTCTGTGTGATATCCTATCCCCAAACTGTTAGAAATGATGGTCATTTATTTGCCATTCCAGTATTTATCTTACATTTTATTTTCAGTAATTCTTTACTATCATGAAAACTTTTTCTTAGTTTAATTGTTTGGAAACATTTAATTTTTAATTAATTAATATTTAATTTTCTGAATATTGCTTCATCTTAATTTTTGCTTCAAGATTTAGACCATATCTTTGACTTCCAATCTACTTAAAAGACATGGTATGATATTTTTTCCTAGTATTAGAAACTTTAAAAAGTATATTTTCATTTTCCATTGACTTTATATCACTTCTTCCTTATTTTTTCACACACACACACACACACACACACACACACACACACACACACACACAATATGTGTATAACCTGACATAAGATAGATACTTTTGGGCCAGGGAGATGGCTCAGTGGAATAAGTGCTTTCCTGGCAAGTGCAAGGGCTTGAGTTCAATCCCCAGTTCCGCAAAGAAAAAAAAAAAAAGATTGATACTGTTTTGTAGAAATCTTTAATGATATTTTAAATGGGTTTATCTAATATATTTTACATAGTCCTGCATAACTACCAATTTGAGAGCTCTTCATTCTTTATCCAGGACAATACCACAACTTCTCTTGCATTTTGAATTAGTTTGTTATTTTTTATATGCTACGTCTGGAGGTATTAGAGTATTTTGAGTTTATATAACTAGAAAATATTTTACTTTTGGTTTTCAAAGGTATGTTTGCTAAGTATAAAATTCAAAGTGGACACATTTTTTTTAATCAGTCCTTTGAATTAATTAGTCTAGTTTCTTACACACTTGGTGTTTTTTTTTTTTCTTTTTAATGTGGAATAAGATGCTATTTAATTTTGTTTTTCCACAGCTAATATTTTTTATATATATGCTTTACTGATTTTTTTCTTTAAAATAAGTTTTGGGCAATTTCATTTTTGTGTATCTTGGTATGATTTTACTCAAATTTCTTATGCGAAAGGTTCATTTTTCTTAGAAATGTGGTGTCATAAGTTCAACTAAATTCAGAAATTTTAAATCTTTATTTATTGCCTGCCTGTTTCTACTTTGAGAATTCTAATTATATGAACGTAAGTTTCTTGATTCTGGCACAGAGTGAACTATTATATGACTGATCTGTAAATTCTTTCTTCGTTTTTATTTTGGACAATTTTTCTTGTTATCTTCATTTAAGTTTGTAAATTATTTACAATGTGCAATCTATTATTAATCTCATGCTATGCATTCATTTCAGAAATATTTCTCTAAAACGCACTCTTATATCATTCACATCTCAATCTTTGTCTACAATGTTTAATATGCTGTGTCATTATTGACTTTAAATAAAATTAATAAAAAAATCTTCACCGGTGCTGAAGACATCAGTGACGCTTTGGTTTGCCAGCTAGCACTGCTGCGCCCCTGGCTACACATGGCACTGGTGAAGCATCAGATGTTAACCTCCATGAACACCTTTCATTTTAACTCAACAGCGAGGTACCACAACGGTGCCTGGTGATGGCTAACACTTATATTATTCAAAAGTAAAATAATTTTTTTCTTCTGGATGGTTAACAACCTAAGTTCACAGATCAAAATTGGAGAACTAGAAGAGCCACAAGGCCAGCCAACATTTTGGCCCTAGCCTTTCAAGGTCAGTGAAGACTCAGGACATAGGAGAACCTGTACTGTGACATCATGAAACTCAGGTGAGCTCCAAATTTTCTGAACAAGGAGATTATGGAGCCACAGAGGAAAGAGATCGATGTTCTATAGTGTGCCTGGGGAGAGTCACATGGAGAGAAAACTTTCTCTTAGGTTCTCACAGAGAGTAAATTGGTCAAGCATTGGCTGTGACTCATCCACATGGATGACACAGACAAAGGATCTACAGAATAAGGTACAGGACTACAAGATAAACCCTGAGGGGACTTCACTGACCTCATAAGAAATATAAAGTACATGTCTTGCTCTGTCTAGGTCTTAACCATCCAGCAGAGATGTATAAAAATGAAGTACACACTGTGGGGCCATAATAATAAGTTGAGCTGTAAATGGCTATGGTCGATAACTTCTTCGGATAACTCACTATTATTGTGGAATGCTGGACTGTGTTGGATTGTGTTGTTGAGTTCAGGCACCTAAAGTATTTGAATGACAATGGAGTGCCTATCTTTGACAGGGGTAGACAAAGGAAGGGGTACAGAAAGGAAGAATCATGATGTATGTGTATGGACAGTACAGTTGGGATAGATAACGCCGTGCTTCTATATAATTCTATGAGAGGCAAGATTTGCACTAATGGTGGTTGGACAGGATATTATGTCGGCTTCTAGTACTATGGGCAGCCACTAGGAAAATAACAAGGTAGAAAGTATTAATTATTCAATCTTTGATGTAATTCAGGTATACAAAATAAGATACGCAAACAGTTACACTCTCTTAATTTACTGATAAGAGACATATGGTATAATAATGTCTGTAAGTATAATATCATGTATGCACCTTCTATGATACCAAAACATTATGGAAACAGTTTGCAATGTATTAATTTATCAAATCCATCTTGTCAAGGTATCTTAAAACTGTCTCATTGATATTCATACTTCAATAAAACAAAAAAATAAAATAATTTGATGGTATATTCTTGAGGGAAAAGGTTGTCATTTTTAATTCTCTTCATAATTAAAATATTTTAATAGGATCTAGTTGCATTATTTGGGCATCTTCATTTAATATCAATATATGTTATTTTTCTTTCAGGTATGAGATGTCATTATACCAAAGCTAAATCTTGGAGGCAGTTTTTATGTCCATCAATAGATGAACGGATAAAGAAAATATGGTATTTACACACAATGGAGTACTACTCTGCTGTAAAGAAAGATAAATTTGAGTTATTTATTGGAAAATAGATGCATTTGGATACCATAATGTTAGGTGAACTAAATCAGACACATGAAGGACAAATATATGGTTTCGCTTATAAGAAAAATCCCAATTATAAATGAAGAGCAAAATAAACAGTAGATAAAACAAAATAGGGAGATAAAACTTTCTCAAATGGGAAGGAAACAAACAGATGGAAAAAAGGTAGAAAGGAAAAAACCAAAGGAATTAAGATGTGTCACATACATGCACCTACTACACACAAGAAATGTGAACATGACATGCCGCATACATGTCAAATTTAAAAATAACTAATCATAGGCATTTCTACAACTTCAGTCTGGAGAGTTTGGCATCATTCATGCAGGCAAAAAGAAGAACAGTGATAGGCACATCCGCTGCTGTGAGGAGCTTTTTATAAAGCTTGGAAGCCGAGGTCAATCCCCATGAAGCAAATGCAGAGTAGCTGAGATGGAGACCAAGCATGAGAGGGGTGCGCGGAGATGAGGGGTGGGGGTGGAAGCAGTCAGATCACCAGGAAGGTGGGTGTACACAGACTTCAGCGATGAGCTGGCGTTAGGTGGAAAGAACAGGGGAACAAAGGGCATCTGAGGCAATATGGTGGGGTGCCCAGGCAGAGACAGAAGTGCAGGTGCCTGAAGGCTCTCTCCCTGCATGTGGAGCTGTGAAGATCATTGAAGCTGGGTAGCCACCTGTCACCCACCTTCTGTGCTGAAGGGAGTACAAGTCCAGGATGAGAGGTGAATCTCTGTACCAGGAAAGCAGAGGCATAGGAGGAAGATGAAGCTCAGAAAGATAGAGGAGTCTGAGAAGGATTTCTTTTTTGGCTGCCTCAGGCTGCCTTAAGGGCAGGTCTAGTAAGGCATGAGGAGCTGGGGATCAAACCATGGTATTCTGTGACTGTTCTGTGCTTCACTGCATTTGCATAAGCAAGCACTTAAACAACTGAGCTAATAGGCAGGCCCCCAGAAGAGGAGTCTGGAAAGACCCAGAGTTAATGTTCTGCCTCCACAAAGAGCAAGAGCACAGGGAAGGAAATTGAGCCAGAGAGATAGAGTGAACCCAAGGACGAAAGTGAATCCAGAGAGTAAACCACCGTCACCCACAAGACACAGGCCCCTGGTTCTCACTTGTCATGGTAGCCAGTTCCTACAGCATATCATAGACATGATCTAAGGTATGATTAAACAAACAAGTTTCAGAAGAGGATGGAAAGATGTCTGAAAATATACGACTTTTTGTTTAAGTTGTAACAGTGGGAGAAAGGAAAATACATAGCCCCTCCATGCAGGCTGTTCTCTGTAGTGAAGACATAGTTATGCATCTCTGTAAGTGACAGAACTTGGGGAATGACAGAAGATGAAAGGTTCCCTGTGTGCCCAGCTCTCTGAGTAGAGGAGAGGAGATTCCTGCAGCAGGAGGTTGTGGCAGTGCCATGCCCAGCTTTGTGCCCTTTGACAATTGTCTTAATAGCAGAATTCTTGTCCCTATCTAGGACATTAGAATAATTGTACAAATGGTGTTACCAAATGATAAAGTATTAACAATATTACTAATTACTTTATATCATGATGAGGACAATAACTCAACACTTTTATAAAGCTGATTTCGAGATTGGCAACTGAAACAAACTTAAAGCTCTTCTCCAGACTAATTGAATCAGAATCTAGAGTCTAATTGCAAGTGCTGTACACAGGTTATCTGCTATTTAGATGGTGTCTGAGAATAAATAACTAGCACAATCAACCAGAGTTGAATTATGCCTTTCCCCTCCAAATTTTTATTTCTAGGACTTCAGAACATGCACTTCTTGGGAAAGAAAGTCTTTGCAGATGTAATTGATTAAAATGAGGTCATATTGGTTCAGGGTGAGCCCTACCAGGCCAGTGACAGTCATCCTTATCAGAAAACAGAAAGACACACAGTAGAAGGGAGCACCAGAGACTGAGGCAGAGATGAGGGTCTGGTATCTATCGACTAGGGGAGGGGCCAGAAGTATGGACCACTTTAGAAGCCCAGAGAAAGGGAGGGACTGCATGCTCCCAGGGTCTTCAGCACAAGCATGGCCCTACACGCTAGAGTTGGTACTTCTAGCCACATCAGACCCCACAAGGAAAAGCTACTGGAAACCCTAGACCCGTGGACATCCCTTATCCTACACGCTACAGTTCAGATCCATAACATAAAGTCCTATGTGTTCAAGGGTGCATCTTTTTACTGGAGATTGGCTCACAGGTGTGCCATGTTCAGCAGAAGGCTGATCCACTGATGAGAGCAAAGCTGAATGTGCAACTGCATAGAACATGCTTCCACCCGGCCAGTGCACTTCAGCTGATTATAGCTCCTGGGGAAGTTCCAGTTGCTTCTCTCTTCTAGAAACTGCTGTCACTGTTACGCACACTGGAAGAACCAATCCCTAACCGAGAAGCCATTCTGCTTCTGTTCTTCCTACTTGCTTGTCTCATAAGCCCCAGGCCACCAGAGATCAAGGCCTGATCTTCTGGGAAGGACTCCTATCAGTGCCTCCCAATCAAGGGTGTTGTTTTGGTGTTTCTGCTTGCCGATGCACTATTAGGAGGTAGAGACGGCTTAGAAGAGGTGAGTCACTGGGGTGGGGCCTGAAAGGGTTTACAGTATCCTTTTTTTTTTTTTTTTTTTTTTTTTGAGACAGAGTCTCATTATGTAGCCCCACCATATTGCCTCAGATGCCCTTTGTTGCCCTGTTCTTTCCACCTAAATCCAGCTCATTGCTGAAGTCTGTGTACACGCACCTTTCTGGTGATCTGACCACTTCCACCCCCGCCCCTCATCTCCACCCATTCCTCTCACGCTTGGTCTCCATCTCAGCGGTTCTGCATCACTTGGAACTCAACAGTGATCCTCCTGCCTGAGCCTCCTGAGTGCTGGGATGACAGGCATGAGTTTCCATATCCAGCTGGTTTATGGTGTCCTTGTCCCTGGCTCCTTCCTTCCTTTCTGCTTCCTGGCTGCCACAGGACACTAGCTCTCCTCTACCATGCTTTCTGTATCTTCCTCAGAGTCAGCCTACCATGGACAGAATCTTCTGGAACTGGAAGCCTGTAGAGAGCTGCGAATAGCCACGCCTTAAAAGACGGTGCCAGCTTCCGCCTTCCAACCCCCCGCTGGGTGAGTGCTCTCTGTAGTAAACAACTCCTTATATAGCTAAGGCAAAGACTGTGGCTCCCTTCCGCATATCTGGACCAATTGGCTGCGCCCACGTGTCACTCTAGGGTTGGACGCCTTGTGGTATATAGCTTGGGGTGGGCTTGCCCAAGGAGGAGCGGAGGAGCGGAGGAGAGGGAGCGGAGGAGAAGGAGGAAGAAGAACTACTCAATCCATGGAAGAATAAAGCATTGCAGAGACAACCAGTGGTCGTGTCTTCCTTGCAGGTGAGGTTACGCGCGACGAGTGGTGCCGAAACCCGGGAACTGCAGTCCCGTGACTGGTTGAAGCTCTGCGCAAGTGGTACCAGTAAGCCCCGCGGTAAGTAGGGGTCCGCCTTGAGCGGGTAACAGCCCATGGTCCCAAGGCTAAAGGGGGGCGTGGGAGTCACCTAGAGTGACGGGAAAACCCGGTAAGGGCCAGTAAGCCCCGCGGTAAGTAGGGGTCCACTTCGAGCGGGTAACAGCCCATGGTCCCAAGGCTAAAGGGGGGCGTGGGAGTCACCTAGAGTGACGGGAAAACCTGGTAAGAGCGTTCTCTCTGTAAATGAAGAGGGAGCAAGAGTTCGCTGACGAGCGGACTAAAAGCGAAAATAAAACAGAACAATGGGCACTGCGTCAAGCCCAATTTTTTAGGCTCTAAAGGAGCTGCTGTATGCAAAAAAGCTCAAGTTGAGCAAAAGGACCTTGGAGAAATTTCTTGAAGAGTGTGATATTGTAGCTCCCTGGTTCGCGGTGTCTGGAAGTCTCACGGTACCGTCCTGGGACAAACTAGGAAGAGATTTAGATTTAGCTCATGAACAAGGGACACTAAGGGCTGGAGTGAGACGATTTGGCTGTTGATCCAGGGATGCTTGGGGAGCTGGCAAGATAGCTCAGCGGTCTAGAGTGCCTCTCAGGGACCACGGTTTGAGCACCAGCACCACATGCCATGCCAGGCCCTCCCCGCAGGGCCGGCTGAGCTCACCCCCCACCCCCGCGAAAGAAGAATCCGTGATGTGTAGCAAGACACTGGAATAAATAAATTTTTAAAAAAAGGGGGGATCCCCCCCGGGAATGTCCGTAATCCAGGAATGTGGCGGGCACTGGGGGCGGAGTTTCCCATGGCCCTTCCTGTCTTTCAAGATGTTCAAGGTAATTGTTACCAAGAGCCTTTAGATTTTAAGGTGATCAAATCGCTGGCGGAATCAACTAGGACATGGGTGAGTAGTCCCCCGGTGCTAATGGCAGTTAGCAAGGATAGCCCGGTGTTCCCTGTGGTTTATGCCAGAAATTGGAAAACAGGCACAGCAGCTCAGTTAACAGCTATAGAGGGATCATCAGTGACAGGGCTCTTTGACTTAGCTTCCTCCTTATGCTTTATCAAGAATGCCTCCTTTGCTGAAATTAATACAGCTTTCACTGCTGATGGCTGCCTCATATTGACTAATATCACCTCAGGAGATTTCTATGGTAATTCTACCCGAGCAGCAGTTCTTGGTATACAAAATATGTGGTACCCAGTTAAAACAACTATTGATTTGGGGAAATTGTTTACGAACCAGCCCCAGAGAATTAAATAATAATCAGTCCTATTCCCAGAGCCCCCTGTGGATGGTGGGGCTTAGAGGCCCCCCACGTTCCATGTCATATCATTACAAAAACCCTACCCAGCATAATCAGCCATTGCTATTGGATGGGTTTTATTTGTGTGGAAAAAGAGCTTGTCTTGATTGGATTCCCCTGGCCCTACAAAATTCATTAGTGTTCATTGGTACAGCAACAAGGAATACCTCTGTCTCCTTTGAATCCTCGGTGCAGATTAACAAGACCCATAAGTTTAATATCTCCTCTATACCCTGTCTCTTGGCCCCATTCTTTTTTGTGCTTTGGAATGGTACTCAGAATGGTACCTGGGTGGATGGGGAGAGGGGTCGACTAAATTGTACAGCCTTGACTTGTAGTCTCAGCAATTTCTGGAGATCTGAACGTGTGAGCGCCCTGGTGGTTCGCATCCCTAGTGCGGTGATGATCCCTACACGGGTGGATGAGACCCGACAACAACTGCCAGCTGTCATATATCGGCAACAGAGGGACTTCGGCATCACTGCAGCTATTGTGACTGCCGTGGCTCTGGCAGCCGCTGGTTTTGCTCTAACGCAGACAGTCCAACAGGCTACAACCATCAATGCACTCGCGGAGAGAGTGGCGGCTGCCTTGGAGGTCCAGGAGACACTTAACAGACAGATCCATTTTGGCATTCCGGCTTTGGACCAACAAACTGCCTTGCTGCAAGAGCAGGTGGACGCACTACATGTGCAACAGAGACTGACTTGTGACTTGGGGTTCCATTCTTTGTGTGTAACTCCCATGACAGTGCCTAATGCTAGTGCATGGGTCTGGGTACTCAATGCCTACCTTAGAGGGCCCTAGAATGCTACTTTCCTGATTTATACCCTGCAGTTAGCGCATGCCATCACAAAGATTAATGAGACTCGAGTGCCGCCTGTTAGTGCAGCCCCTTCTGGAATCAGCTGGCTGCAGCTGCTGGGTGGGCATCGCGCTGGGTGGGATCTGTCTCCCTCTTGTTATTATGTGGCGGGAGGTTATGTTTTTGCTTGTTTCTCCTCTGTAAATATCGACGGCGCCAAACCAACAAATAGCGGTTAAGCAAGTATTACTAACAATGGAACCTCCTCCCCTTGCTCAGGTGTGGGTCTCCATGCTGGAGTGACGCGCCATGGGTCGTGCCAAGGATCCAATGATCCTTGGCGACCACAGATAATTAGCCAAAGCCTGTATACTACGCAGTCCCCTGGTGTTGGGCTGGCCACCCTACACAAATAGTTTACCAGCACAGGATGCGAGGCAAAGCACTGCACTTAGAGACCAGAGCGGCCAAGCTGGAATCTAAGGAGAACATACCTGATTGCATGTCAGTTCGATGCCTTCCACCCCACCCCTGTGAAAAAGGGCATCGGACAGCGCTGACACTCCCTGGGTGCAATGCACCTGGGCAAGAGTCGGCCTCTGTCCTTGCACAACAGGGATCGGGCCTCTGTTCTCACCTGTTGCTATAAACAAAAAGGGGAAACTGTAGAGAGCTGTGAATAGCCGCGCCTTAAAAGAAGGTGCCAGCTTCCGCCTTCCACCCCCCACCCCCTTTGCTGGGTGAGTGCTCTCTGTAGTAAACAACTCCTTATATGGCTAAGGCAAAGACTGTGGCTCCCTTCCGCATATCTGGACCAATTGGCTGCGCCCACGTGTCACTCCAGGGTTGGACGCCTTGTGGTATATAGCTTGGGGTGGGCTTGCCCAAGGAGGAGCGGAGGAGCGGAGGAGAGGGAGCGGAGGAGAAGGAGGAAGAAGAACTACTCAATCCATGGAAGAATAAAGCATTGCAGAGACAACCAGTGGTCGTGTCTTCCTTGCAGGCAAGGTTGCGCGCGACAGAAGCCAAAATAAACCTTTCTTCCTTTACGTTGTGGTTATTGGGTATTTTGTCCCAGTGACAGTAAAGCCAGAAAAAAATGATGATACATGGAATCTAAAGGAATTGCACAGGCACCGCAGCTCCCACAACAGATGTCAGGGCACCTGCCAGATTCCGATAGACTCTGTCTCTCTGTAAACATCAGCAGAGCTGGAGAGCAACCAGGCAGGGGCAAGCCTCAGCAGGGCAGGAAGGCAGAAGCTCCCAAGTGCGTAGAATGAACAATTTCCAGCGAAACAGGGAAACGGGAACTAAAAGGCCTGAATTCATAGTTTCACAGAGATGCAATCAGAGCTTGCATGATAAAATGAGAGCGATTGATCCTGACAAGGAGTATCCTGTCCAAAGACATCATTTAAAATTAAAATCAGAAATGATGATTTCCAGCTGGCCTGTCAGCTTGGGAGTAGAAGTTCTCCATTCACATAATCAATGAAAATAAATATGGGCTTCCATTATGGTTTTCTCAGACAAATCAGGTTTAATAGACTGGGAATCATATCACATTTTGGCTCTTGTACCACAACCCTTACATGATAACAGTGCCCTTTTCTGTACTTAAAAAACCACAAGAAATGTGCTAATGTGCTTTCAGGCCAGAAAATCATTCTGAAATCAAAGTTTTGTTTTATTAAGAAAACTAAACAGTTCCTATTATTGTGAACATGTACTTTAGGAATTTCAAGTTCTAAAATTTTTCTCTATCGAACTGAACTTGTAACAAAGTCAAATGAAGTGCCACTCTCTCAACACCCAACCCTGGAACCTCGGGGTAAGGTATTTCTGGTTCTCTCCTTGCTTCAGACCCCAGTACATCCTATCCTAAGCAAGGTTTTAGTTCAGCATTTAGACAGGTAGAAAAAACATGGATAACAATAGACATCATTATGTTCTATTTGCTAACAAGGCATCTCTCTTTTTTGTTTTCATATCTATAAAGTCAATATTTAAAAAGCAAAATACATTAAAACACTTCTTTCCTTAGTCCAAATGTGTCTTACAGTTTTCTGTGTAAAACTTTGAAACTATTAATTAATTATTAATTAACTTTGTTGTCCTGGGAAGTGAAACTGGGAGCTATGCACTGAGTTACATCCCCAGCTCTTTTTTTATTTTTTGTTTTGATACAGGGAGAGTTTCACTAAGTCACTAACTTGGACTCAAACTTGCAATCCTTCTGTCTCAGCATCCCAGAGTGCTTGGGTTACAGGTGTTGGTGACCACACCTGGCTTATCTCCCCTTGGGAACAATGCTAACTTAAAGTTGTACACAGTCTCTGCTCATATTTTTGACATTGTTCTCAGCCCCAGGGACCAAGGTCATCTTGGACAGTGGAAAACAGTTGGCTTCCCATGGTACCACCATGACTCCTCATACCCGAAGTACAAGCTTCTGGAAACATCCTTTTAAAAATAGGCCTGCAGATAAGCAGCATCACATCACAGCGATTTATACACATCCATATGTACAATAGCACAGTCTAAATCTCGGGAGTGGCCCAAGCGCCATCAACCAAGAATGGATGAAGAAGGTGTGGGATTTTTTTTTTTTTACAATGGAGTACTACTCAGTCACAAAGAAGGACAAGCTGGAGGCATTTCTAGGTAAATGGGTGAAGCTTGAGGCCACACTCAAGTGAAAGAAATCTGACACCTGCATTTAAATGCTGCACGCCTTCTCTGGTGTGAGAAACTAAGTGTAAGTAAGAAACAAAATGTATACTAGATATTGGGAAGCAGGAAGAAAATGCTCAAGTGGGAAGGGAGACTGGGGGGGGGAGAGGAAAGGAAAAGCAAGGATGAGAAAGGGAAAAAATAAGGAAGGGAAAAATGGAAACGGCTTGGTAAATAAGGAGAGGAAGAGGGGTGGAATGGAGAGGCGGGGAATGGAAAAAAAAAGAATTAAAATATACCAGGTAAAAGTACAAATTCCCTAAAATGAATGCTATTATGTATATCTAAAGTATACCAAATAAATCAATTTTAAAAACAAACAAAGGGCCAACCTGATAGCTCAGCAGACTAAAGCGCCTGCTTAGGCAGAGCCTGGTGGCTGGGGTCCGACCCCTGGCCTGCCGGCCCCACCCTGAGAGCGCGCTGAGATGACCTTTGAGACCGGGAGCGGTGGCGCAGGCCTGTAATCCCAGCTCTTGGGAGGCTGAAAACGGGAGCATCACACGAGTCGGATCTGTGTAGTGAGACCCTGTAGACTCTACTAAATACAGGAAAAAATAAAAACAAATAAAATGCTATATCAATTTAGGGGCAAAGGCCTTTAAGGAGCTCTATATATGACACTGCAAAAATGTAATCTATTGTACAATAAGAAGAGCTCCCATCTGTGGTGAGGAGAGGAAGCCTTTTTTGGTTTCTGCTTTGGAAATGAGATTATCCCTCCTTCACTGAAGGCCTAATCCAAGCAGTGGTTCCCACCTGGATAAAGCTGAGGTTTTATATTTACCTCCAGGCCCTTCCCATTGGGCCCCAACACATGTTAAAAGCATCTGGCCCATCGCTTTGCACCCCTTTGGCTGCCCCAGCATGTTCACCAGCCCTCGAGCTGGCCTCCCCTTCTTGAGCTTCCTGCTGCACTTTGTCTGAAACATCATTTTCCTATCTCTTCTCTGCCCAATAGGTAAAATGCAGGTACTGGTTGGAGAAGCCCTGCTGACAGAGCCTTCTCCAACTGCAGCCAGCCGTAGAAGTTAAGCACCTGAATTTTGGCCACATATCTTGGATATTCCGCAAAAGTTTCAATTCTAAATTTTTCCTCATCTCTAAAGTGAATTTTTGTTTTGGGGGCACAGCTCCCTGGGGGAGAGCTTGCCTAGCACACGTGAGGTGCTGGCAACAAATGAGAAACAGAACTAAAAGAAACTTCACTCAGACACCATGTCCTTACACTTTGGCTCAAAAGCTTGGGTTTACTATGGCATCCTCCCATTCCACCAGTTTTAAAAGCCGGAAAAAATAAATGAATGTTTTTAAAAAGAGCACTTTTGGGGGGCCAGGACCAGAGATTGAACTCAGGCCCTTGCATTTGCCAGGCAAGCACTTATTCTATCTCCCTGGCATCTAGCATGGTCTTGAATTTCTTTTGTAATTTAAGTAACATGGTAACTGTAAGGAAATTAGAAGAAAAAAACAAAAATCTTTATCATCACCTGCCATTCCACTCTGATATGCATATTCTTTTAGATTTTGTCATCTATGCATTTGTACTTAGATGTGTTTTATACAGGTGAAATATATTATTTTCATTCTCTAAAATTACATATGACATGTACTCACATATCATATGAATCTCCTATGCTATTATCATGAATTGCCATACCATATATCATATATATATGACCATAGTTCTTAAACCAATTCTTGGGGACTTGCTGGTTAGCTCACTTGTTTAAAGCACTACTTTGGCAAGCACATTCAGGTGCAGGGGACCGCGGTTCCAGCCACAGCTCCCAAACTAGCCAAATAAAAAAAAAATCTTTAAACCAACTCTTAATTTTGGATAAGGCATTATGTGACATTTTTCACCATTCTTTTTTTTCTTTTAAATGTATTTAGTACTGGGTCTACAGAGTCTCACTACACAGATTGGACTCAGAGTGATCCTCCTGTGTTAAGCCTCCCAAGCGCTGGGATTATAGGTGCACGCCACCATGCCCAGTATTAACTGCCATCTCAGCGTGCCCCGGGGGTGGGGTCAGCACAGCATGCCAGGGGTCGAACCCTGACCCTGTGGCATACCTAAACAGGTGCTTTAGTCCTCTGAGCTATTTGGCCAACCCTGACCATTTTTATTTTTTTTTCCTGACCATTTTTAAATAGACACACTAAAAGTCTTATTTTTTAAAAGAGATCACAAAGAAGGATAAGCTGGAGGTATTGCTAGCTAAATAGATGAAGCTTGAGGCCATCCTCTTAAGTGAAAGAAATCCGACACCTGTGTTTAAATGCTGCATGCCTTCTCTGGTGTAGGAAATAAGTACAGAAGAATTTTTAAGTACAGTTAATTCAGAGCGAGCAAATGCATATACTGGGCGCAAAAATTAAATTATAATTATAATAAAATTATCCCAGTTGCTTTTTAAATCTCATATTCCAACTTATTCTAAAGCAAAGGTTAAAATATTACATAACATAATTTAATCATTTATGTACGCTGGAGGCTTTTCTGTAAAACACACAGATCTACTAGAACGACCCTGAACACAGTCCACAGGTACCCATTTGTTTCTCCAGTTTTTAAACTCCAGTTTCAAAAATAAGACATCAGAATAACTTAGATCAGCCTCAATTAATTATAGTGATAACAACCTTCTCTTGTACATGATTTATTTTATTTTTACATAATAATACACTGGAACAAATCTCTTAAAATAATCAAGAGCTATAAAAGCTTTTTTTTTTTTTGCTGTTGTTAAATTACTAGAGTTTTACTGGAAATACAAAGAATAGCTCCCAGATTCCCAGGAAGAGCCCTAAGTGGGTACCACATGGAGCTAATTACAGATTAATGGAGTACAGAAATTGCTCAGCTGTTTAATGGCCATCTCTCTATCATAGGTTTTAAAATGACCAATTAAGAACTATCTAAAGGGTATAAATATGTGAAAATGACTCAGGGTTTTTGGAAAAAGGGTGTTCCAAGTAAATAGGAAGAATAAAAATTGATAAAAATATGGCATATAAATATATATATTTCACATGTATAATCAGAAAGAAGTACATAACTTGCTTTCTTTTGACACTGACTACAATTATCCCCAGAGACTGATATCATATAACAGACCAAAATACTGCCAAGTGTTTGATAATGGGCATATTAAGCAGAAGAGCAAAGGCCAGGGGGATTGCTCGGTGTCTAAGCACCTGCCAGGCAAGCACAAGGACCTGACTGGATGCTGTGTACCACATGCCTGCCATGCTGGCCCTGCACCAAGCCAGCCAGTGAAATCTGGCATGGTGGAGCATGCTTGTAATCTCAGCACTTGGGAAGCTGAGACAGGAGGATCACTATGAGGGTAAGTTGTGTAGTGAGACCCTGTTCCAAAGAAGGAAGGAAGGAAGGAAGGAAGGAAGGAAGGAAGGAAGGAAGGAAGGAAGGAGAAAGAAAGATTTTTATTTTATTATTTATTTATATATTTGTGTTTTAGGGAAGGGTCTATAGAGTGTTCAGGGTCTCAGTACTAGATTGGACTCGTAGTGATCCAAGAGCTGGGATTACAGCCACGTGCCACCACGCCCAGTCTCAATTGCTGCTTCTGGCAGGATAAGCCCAGGCATTGAACCCCTAGCCCTTGCACCTGCATACAGGTACTTTAAATTTTGGGCAGCCCCCAAAGTTTAAATAATAGAACAAAATGCATAGGATTGATCCTTTAATTATAAGAATAAAAACTGACCATGCTAAGAGCTGGAGGAATGGGACCTGCACCCACCTGGGGGCTGGAGGCCATCACCCCAGACTGGGAAAATCAAGAAGTCTCCACAGGGACCACCATCATGGCTGTGCAGTTTGACAGGGGCGTGGTTCTGGGGCGGACTCCAGAACAATCACTGGGTCTTACATCGCCAATCGAGTGACTGACAAGCTGACTCCTATTCATGACTGAATCCTCTGCTGCCGCTCAGGTGCAGCCGCTGATACCCAGGCAGTAGCAGATGCTGTCACTTATCAGCTTGGTTTCCACAGCATTGAACTGAATGAGCCTCCCCTGGTACACATAGCAGCCAGCCTGTTTAAGGAGATGTGTTACCGATACCGGGAAGAGCTGATGGCAGGAATCATCGTCGCAGGCTGGGACCCTCAGGAAGGAGGGCAGGTCTACTCAGTCCCCATGGGTGGTATGATGGCAAGGCAGGCCTTGCCATTGGAGGTTCTGGGAACTCATACATCTATGGCTATGTCGATGCTGCCTATCAGAAAGGCATGACCAAGGAGGAGTGTCTACAGGTCACTGCCAATGCTCTTGCTTTGGCCATGGAGCCGGACGGTTCCAGAGGAGGGGTGATCCGCCTGGCAGCCACTGAAGAATCAGGGGTTGAACGGCAGGTACTTTTGGGAGACCAGATACCGAAGTTCACTATTGCCACTTTACCACCCCTCTGATCTTGAGATTCTAGGCTGCAATAAGAGATACCAAAACTCTATAATGATTGAAAATTTAATAAACAGTTTGTCAAAGTTAAAAAAAAAAAGAATGAAAACTGATTCTAGTGATACAAAAATTAGCTGTTTTTTTTTCCTTTTTTTTAATGATTCATTG